>JACXGJ010000239.1:0-149038 GCA_016801105.1 Esox niger | reverse complement strand
CACACACACACACACACACACACACACACACACACACACACACACACACACACACACACAGACACACTTCTAATAGACCACCATGGGACCATTAAAAAGCTATATCAATAATAAATTTACATTAGCGGCACTCAATATGAATATTCCCAAACAGACACATAGCTCATCTTGGCTCAAGTCAAACCGCAGTGGGCATCATGAATATTTTCTTAAGCGCTACAGACAACCACCAGTAAAATGCACAGTAAGTCACCATATCAGTTTCCTGTTTGCAAAGTTTTGACCAACCGCATGCTTTGCCCGTCATCACATGCGACAGCGTCGACGGCAACGCGTTCATGAATGAGCAATCGTATCTATTATAGGAAATTTGAGGGTTAGAACGTCTTGCGGCATGTCACTATTTCCTGGTGTTTTCCACAGTGACATTACGTTGCGTTAACTGTATTCGCCAACTCTTTCACAAATTACATACCCAGTAATGTACAGGCTGGAATACGGGCCTGTTGAAATATTTATCAACCATGTGCCGATCGTACAGTTGTATGCTCACCTACCTACAGTGCACAAACATGTTTGCCCTAAATACGTTTGTATCACCTTTAGCAGCTGAGTATAATGTAAGTACATCAGTGATGCTTCTCCTATAGATACGTCTGTCTTCCCCAGTTGGCCGCAGCCAGCGGGTTCTAACACGTATCGCTAAGACAAAGTTCTTGCCAAAATAGTTATTTTCGACAAAAATAGGAAAATAGGGGTGCCCGTAATATCTTTGTAGACCAGTCTTTGCTCCAGGAAGCCTATCCCATGGTCTCCTTTCCCCAAGCCTCATACTGTTTCCTGGCTGCAGAAAAACACATTAACATAATGCTCTCACAGCGCACAGTGCTACATTGCAGTGGTAAATGCCTTATTATGGAAGGTTCTGCCTAGTGCACAGCCGTTTAATATCCATATAGTAACACATGGCCGTAATATCTACCCACTCATGCCACTGGGGATCTATATGTCATGGCGGGAAGGCCTCCTTAACATTTAGTCCCAGGCCTTTTCTTCAACCTGGGACACATCCACTTCTGCTGATGGAGAATTATAATAATGACAAATAAAGGCAAAATCAGCTCTGGACTGCCAACACTGACTATAATCATTATAATGGGGTCATCTTGTGGTTAAATTTAATATCTGTATATTTTTTGTCTATCATTTTGAACGATTTCCTAGATAGATTTGGCAATACTAAGAAAAAATATATAGATAAATACACAGCTCCAGAATGCATTTTTTTTCCAGAGCTATATATATACAGTATACACACATATATACATACCTACATACATACATACATACCTACATACCTACATACCTACATACATACATATTAAAGACAGAGAGTAAAGAGGGAATGATTGTATTTCATGCTGCACAACACCATGTTCTGCCTAGAACACTTAGATCTACATACTAATGCAATTTCTCATCTCTTTCAGTTTGATATTTCCCTTCCAATACAGACCATCAAGGGATTCCAGAAATCATAAATTACTTGTACTAAACCAAATTTTCAACATTATGCCCCCCACAATGGACATGAAATATTGTAGCGAGCATCTACACTATCCATCTATTCATCCTATCACAGTGATAAAATGCATTTAAGACCAGTACACAAATTATAGTCAGACCTGGCAAAGGATACAGAGTGAATAATAGCATCAAGGTGAAAAGCGAAAGGGAAGGTAGGGGTTATATGAAGGTGAGAAGCATTAATTTGCTTTTGGCTTGTATGAGTGATCGGATCACTTATTATGCATTGCACTAAACAGAAACAATAGCAAAATGTAGAAGCTTCACATGTTTGTCACAAAATATCATACCACTTTTGCAAGGGACTTTTTATTGGCTTCAATTAATTG
This sequence comes from Esox niger, assembly GCA_016801105.1. Lineage (NCBI taxonomy): Eukaryota > Metazoa > Chordata > Actinopteri > Esociformes > Esocidae > Esox > Esox niger. Next base: position 147,122 of record JACXGJ010000239.1, on the reverse strand, counting down.
TTTTAGAGCCATATTTCCCCTAAAGCTGTCTCCTCACATCCACAATCACATTCCCTTGTAATTCTCTTTTCTAAGTGAATGGCTTTGATTTGGTAATACATGCAAGGGTATTAATGATTCATAATTTCCTCTGAAGAGACTCAAGAGATACATAAGATATAAAAGACCAGAGGGAAACAAAAAGGTTCCTCTTAGCAAGTCTTTTTGTTAGAAATTGAAACCCTGAGATAGTGTTTATAATGTTCTTATACCAGGGGTTACCACTAGGTAGACAAAAGATCTATCACACCATGTACAAAAGTTGAAAAAATACTGGCTTTGCATGTCGAAATTAAGCTTAACTGCTGTTATGGTTTAAAAACTGGATTTTCTTTTCGGGGGGACTATTGGATAGTACGCTTCACTTTTTGTATTTGACATTACACAAAACAGACTCTGGGTTCGTTGATCATTTGTATGCTACTGGTTCAGTTTCGTGTTTGAAAGTATTTTTATTTATATTTTAGCAGTCTTTGTACTGTATGTGAGAGCTACAGTTATGCAATGCTCCTGTGAAGGGTGATTGTGAAGAATGTGTATCAAGCACAACAGAGAGCTTGTCTCAGGCACTAAGAACAGACGACTGGTATCTGTGGCATCTCATACACATGCATTGATTTATAATGGGAAGAGAAAACAGCAGTTGAAATATGACTGGATACTAACATGTATATTTAATATTGAATATTATTTTTTTCCTGAATACTAAAATCCTCAAGAGAAAGAAACTGAATATTGTAAAGCAAGACAGTGTCCGTGAATTCAAAACGTTTTGATATATGCCAATGGATTTGTAGTTTTAGAAAGTTTTGACTTTAAAATCACCTGAGGGATAGCTCTGTCCATTAGGTTTCAATGGTGTGTTAGGCGACTTGGTTTCAGTCTATTACATGCTAATCCTAACCAATGAGGATTCACTATAGCTCTCAACAGGTCATTAACAACACGCAAAGCCAGAATTACATGGAGACTGACAACTAAAGGTGAAGGATTACACGCTGCCATGCAGTAGGACCCATAAATAAGCCTGCAAAAGCAGTGGCACAGTTCTTCACCATTGTATTAATTGCAGGCTAATTCACCCAAGATGTCTTGTAAGAAGACCTTTTACGAGGGAGCTCAAGCCAAGAGGCCGGTACCCGATCAAAAACAGCTTAGAGAATACATAAGCTTTTGGATGATGATGGCCATTTCTCAAGGAGGCCTACTGTAAACGAGCTGTTCAGGATGGTAGGAGGCACATTTTAGCACTGCCCTTGGGACTAGACTGCAGTAAAATTCTGCACACGACTACATCTCTTTCACTATACAGGGGGTTGTAGGAGAACAGAAAGATGTCCAGGTGGAGACAGCCTCTCACAGTGGGGTAACTGCACTCAGCCATCTGTGGTGAATAGACAAATGATTCTGTATCAAAGGGGGACTGTACTGATTTGGGACATCAATGATTGGATGGGTGGCACTTAAATCCCTGATTGGTTTAACAGAATGGGGGGAGGGATATGGAAAGGCACGGGAGAGGATAATTGGTATAGAGGAGACAGAGTTCATAAAGACCTGACAAAATCAAATTCAAGGACTTTCAAGTACTTTTTTAAGAACCATTTTCTTTCTTTCAAAGACTTCATCTAAACCAATTAATGCAACTCTATATTGTTTATTAACCTTAAAAAAGCATAATTCCCCATACAACACATTCTTCCCTATGGCAATGTTATTTAAAATATTGGCTATTGTTTAGGCCTTAGTATTGAAAACAATTACTACCTTATCTGCACTTTTAGGAACTCCGACTGCAAGAAAAAATGTTGGGTACGTTATAAGCAGTCCATTATAAACCGCTCTGATTAAATGCAATAGTCAATTTGACTTGCTAATATTGTTAGAATAAATAAAATATATGCTAATTTTGTAAGGAAATTGTAGACAAGCTCAATATTGGTCGGTAAACAAAGACCATCATGTGCAGTTGCAAGCCTAACATGAACTGATACGTTTAAAATTATGTGCGCAATAATGACACAGTTCACGAGCACCTTCAGTGCTTTTTCAACCTCAGTCTAAACTTTGAATGATCACAACAAACAACTGGGTCAAGATTAGAAATATTCACAATTAGCAAAGCCAGTGTATGTAAAGATGTATTTCTAAACTTGCTGGATTACCTGTAACCGGAATTTCTAACTGAAGAATTGTGAGGGAGGGAGAGCAGTAGTCAGAGACAAGTGATTGCTTCTGGGGTAAAGCAGCATCAGGTTAGTCACACTTAGATCAGGAAACGGTTCTGCCGATATGATATATTTGATATTTAGAACAACTGGGGAAATATTACTTTCATATATATTTTTTATGTTAATTACTTTTTTAGAACTTTCCAGGTTTTCCAGTTCTGACAATTTCTGAGACTCAAATTCAAGTACTTCAAGAATCTTGTGCAAACCCTGAGGAGAATTCGGGGTGTATTTGGGAGAGACATATTTGTTTACTACACACTAAAATTATCAAAATGATACAGCAGAAAATTCTCTTGTGAATTCTTGTTCTGGAACTGTATGTTCATGCTGCTTCTAACACAACCTTTAGGTTGATCCAATACAGACAGGATTTTGATTAAAAAAAGGGATTTGAATAGATTCTCTATTCTAAACACTGTCACATCATAATGTCCAACACCTCCAGAATCTTAAGTTACAATATATCTTCAGACAGGGTCTGAGTCATACTTGACTTCTCAATGATTTTTCCTGATATTTTTGATATCATCATTAACCTTTGTTGTGGTTTTCATGGCACCGGGGAGGTGACATCTTAAAAGAGAGCTCACAGGCTAGCAGGCCTCTTGGGGATTCCCCCAACCACATAAACCATAACAGCAGAAACATTATGAGAGTAAAGCACTGCCTGTAGACAATGTACAGAATACTAACCACATAAGCACCCGTGAATTATAGCACAGTATCACAGGTTTTTGTGAAGTTGACATAAATTGCTTATTAAAAATGCTTGACAGGCACACAAAAAAGGCATTTTTCAGATGTGACTGTTTGACTCAACTTGCCTTCCAAAAAAGAAAGGGGCAGAGTTCGGGAACATTAATCACAGTTCTTTCTTTAAATACTAACCTCCAACTAAACACTTACCCTGACTTTCAACCTTACTTTATTCGACCCTAAACGTTATCCAGCATTTATTAAATACATGTATTCCTTCTGGTCATATTTACATTTTCTTTTGTATCAATTTGTATAAATTTAACAAAAACAACAAGTCAAAGTGTGTTGGATAATAAATGTAATCCACATTCTATCTTTAAATTATGTGGGTTATAAAATTCAGACCAAGCACAAAAAAACAGTGCTTTGTAATAAGAAACAAAGTCTTGCAATGCTGTAAAATTGTTAAAAAAAAACTGCTTTCCCATTTTGTCTTTTTTTTGCTCCTTATCTCTGAGAGTTTGCAGTGCGTGGAGAGTTAGAAGCATCCGGAAATGATGCGACTACTAACAAAATGAATACAGGATGTGCAGGTATGGCTGCCAATCCGTTTTAGGCTTGTTTGTGTTCGGGGCATACTCATAATATATGCTGCCACATGTACAGCTGCTATATCACCCGTTCCGTGGCACGTCATATAACGAGCCCTGTCATATGGTACAAGGAGGCTATGCAGATAAGCCAAAACAAAACTGCAGAACAGATATGTTGCCGGTTGGTCGTCGCAACGAGCCAACAGTGTTTCTACATATATCTCCCTCCGTGGCATAGCGAGCTGGCAACGACGCACAGTTTTACCTTTTGCCTTTTGACATGGACATGCTGTGCTCACTGGTGACAGCTGCTGTACAGGACCAGGCCCAGAGGTCACAAATGACCTTTCAGATTGTCTTTTTTCAGTCGCACCGCATATTTGTCTGAAGACGTCCACCGATGCAACCCAAGGCATCACGGCAGAGCATCAGAGTGGGCGCGGGGTGCTGTGATTGTTACTGCTTGTCTAGCAGGATCATATTTATACTGGCTGAATTTTGTGCTTTTGATTTTACTGTGTGTGCGTGTGTGTGTGTGTGTGTATGTTTGTGTGTCTCCTACCAGTCCTATGACTCCAATGGCCTGCTGCCTTGAGTTTAGTGTTGGTACAAAGCTTAATTGCTGCATGACTAGCCCTTTTGTTTGGGTGCTGGAGGGACTGTGTTTTATTATACTGTATGAATCATCATTAAGATGTGTTTATTCACCAGCGGGTTTCCCTGGCATCCAAACCCTGCCAACAGCTTATACGTAGACATGTTGCACAGAGATCATGTGTGGTCAATATCCTATGGCAAAAATGTGTCGGCTTTCGGTATGCTCGCTTTTTGAAAATCTGTCGAGCGTTTTGCAATGCTTTGGTAAAATAACATTTCGATTTGAAAAAGTAGCATAACATACCGCACTTGTATATTGAATGCTGGATTGGTCAAGAACGATAGCAACATAAAGGGTTAAGTTCACCGCTATGGGGGCCAAGCGGCATTTGTGCTATTGTAAAAAAAGAATATCTTGCATAATGTGGCATTGTGGGATGTTTCCCAGATGGCACCCAGTTCCTTTTATAGCCTACAGTAAAGATCCCTATGGGTACTAATCAAAGGTAGCATACTATACAGGAAGTAGGGTAATATTAGTGACACGACCATGGTCTCACGAGGAGGGATGTGTAATGATTTTGTTTGTCATAATTTCATGAACCTGGCAGGGATGTTCCTGCTCACTGCCCCATACAGTGAGAGGTGGCTGAACCAGACCCCTTTATCATCCAATCCATCTGCCATCTGCCGGTAACCATGAACGGAAGAAAGAGTTTCATTTCATTAGCAAACATAGAGTCCTAAATATGGATTCATTTCGTTATTGAATATTCAATATCTACTGTCTGAATGAGAAAAAGAAGCTTTACTGACAATGTTAAAATGGTGTTATTCTGGATCTTTTTTTAAAGCTGTTAAAAAACTGACTGCCTCTAGAAATATCATACCTTCACCTCTCACCTTTTGGTTCTGAAGCTCTGAGAAAGTGTTTCGCTGTTCAATTATTCACTGATAGACTAGCATTCTCCCTCAGAGTTTTTAGCCAAGCAGACACAATTTTAAGAAACTGAGAAGATTATAAAAGCCTTGTACTGGGGTGGGTTTGGTGGAGAGACCGGACAGACAATTCATATAACAGAGACCACAGAGGATTTTTGAACTGCAATGTATGGCCTTTACAGCACAATTGGAATAGAGTACAATCATTGCATTCTATGAAAACCAGAAACCCTTGGGTGGCCAAGGAGGTCTCATAAATAGTACCCTATTTCTTAATTAGTGCACTCATTTCTTGTGCACCGTCCATGGGGCCTTGGGGAAAAATAGGGCCTTATTGAGGGTATAGGGTGCCATTTTGGATGTAGTTCAAGTTTTTCCCACCCACTCGGACAGCCGTTAATCATCTTCTTCCCTCAGATCCTGGCACTGCAGAATTTGGCCAATGTGTCAAGAAGCAATTATGTATACTTAGTACTCTGCCCACCCATCTCCTCCCTCTCTTTTTTCTCTCCCTCTTCTCCATCTCTCTCACCTCTTTATATAATCACAGAGCCGGGGAGCCATTTAAAAGTCTTCTCTTTCTGCCTGTTCATTCTCTGTGTCTTTTAGTAGACGGCCAACGCAACACAATGCAGACTAAGACAGAAAATCGGAATATCCGAAGCTTTGTATAATCAGTCGTTCCCTTTTATCTAAATCATATCCTCCCTCCATTTATTCATTATGCTTTCATTCTCCAGCTGAGTGACATTGCAAATTACCCTACTGGCCTACCGGTTCTATAGGCTCTGTGCATATTGGTCTATGAATGCGGATCATGGAGAATAATGTGAGTGGATGAGACGAGAAGAAGATTATGTTCCGCTGGTATAGCAGCTAAACGTTTTTTTTTAACACAATTGCATTATTGCCAAAGTGGCGTCTGTTGCATCATTATGTTACATTACTCCAGATCAGCTGTTTTAAAGAGAGAGGGCTGACAAGACTGGAGGCTTGGAACACTGCAAACGTTTTTTTAGCATTTCAAGGACAGTAAATGTATGCAGATTATGCTTGCTGATATCCGAATTAGTGCATCGTAATGCAAACGACGTGTTGCACTTCGCCGATCGATAGTGTGTGCCATTTTAGTCCATCTTTGGAGACCTTTTATGGGGGGGGAAGTATCATCAACTCCTGAAAATACTTTGGCAACCTTGTTCTGAAGTTATCGTACAGTAGGTCAAAGCCAGACAGCCTGAACATTTTGATTATGTTGTATGTGCTGCGTAAGGACAAGAAAAAGCATCTACAAATGCCGTAATGAGTGGCCTGGATGACTCGTAGAGGTGCAAAGGTTTTTAGGAGCCACTATTAACTAAGGCTCTGGGGAACATATCAAATCCTCAAGATACATGGCAAAAATTATGCTAGTGATTCCAAGGCCAATGCGACACAAGGGCCAGACACTTATTTACAGTCTGTGTCCAAAACGTAGTCTTTATCCCGGAGGCTCTGGTCAAAAGTAGAGCAGGGATTAGGGTGCCGACTGGAACGCACACACAGATATCAGAATTGCTAAGATGGTCTTATCAGAGGTGATCTAAATATATGCAGTTCAGGCCCATGTGAAGGACGTGATGGCAATTACGGTGTCATTTTGTGTCGACCGGCTCCCGAACAAAGCTGATTGCCTCGCTCATTATTTCACAATGACAGGGAAAGTATCGTGTTGTATTATTTACTGTCATACACAGGCAGACGCGATGTCGTAGCAGCCAGTCTGGGCCTTTCAATGGCACAGCAGTCACTTTGGAAAGCTGTCTGAGCATTAAAGGTGCACACAGGGATTTGGAAAAGTGTGGAATTTAATTGTTGTTTGACTTGTTGCTCCCGCTCTAAATAAATTGCAACTGATAAAGGTTTCATAAAGCCAAAATAATTACAACATACGTGTGTCCCAGACCATTTATAAGTCATGCTCTATGAATGTTCATAAATGTGGCATAACTGTGTTAAGTGACCACAGTTCAAATGTGAAATTTCCCATTTTACAAACATAACCTTGTATTTTTGTACAGCACTGCTACACCAGCACATTGGGTGTGATTCTTGAGACCACCCATGCTTGAATCAAGAAAAACACGACACAAAATGGCCCATATTAGATATTATAGAAATATACTGGGTGCCGAGCCAATATTCAAGACGTACGCCAATTCTCCCCAAAACGCAGTGCAGCAGGATGACACGCTCTGTACTGCAGACCTAACCAGACCTCAGGCTGTGAGGACAGGCAACAACACCTCCCCCTACTCACTGACACATAAAACCGGCGCGCCCCGGGGGTGTGTCCTCAGCCCCTTACCCCCAGTTCACCCGCGACCGTGCGGCTCGGCGCGACGCCAACTCCGCCGTCACGGCCGCAGGCGGACGGACGCCTGACCTGCAGCCACATCCAGTCAGCCTACAAGGGAGGACGGATGCAAATCGGATGGAGGGAACACGCCTTCGATCCGCATCCACAGGGTTGCAGGGGAGAGGGTCCATTCGTTCATCCGCTTCATCCGCTTCCTCTGCATTCACATAGGACTCATCACAGACCATCAGTGCGGCAACAGTGATCGTGAGGGTGCATCAGTGACTGCGCTCCCTAAGGCGTAGAAATTCGCGATTTCACCCTGGGTCCTCTCTGAATAATATCACTGCACCAATGAGAGCGCCCCGGACCAGACCCATCACAACCCGGTCCGGGATCCGCACCACACACAAACGCACAGTGCTCCAGTGGGCGGTAAAGGCGAATGCCGCACCGCCCCTTCTGAGACATTGATCTAAAACGAAGCCTGGCGAAAGCCTGCAAGCGCTATCAAGGGAACCTTCACAACCCATTCACACGCTGTTCTTTCGCCTGACGATGGTCAGACTGAGACTGCATGAGGGCTTAGGACGAGAGGCTCTGAGACAGTTTCTATCTGCAAGGCATCAGCTTGTCGAACACTTGACCTATCTGACCACTACACTCAACTACACTCAACTGGTACACGCGCTCAAACAGTCACCAATGACAAGACACAATTCGCTCACATACACTCTGGAAATGTTAATACCAAAATGACTACGGCTAATACCGTGTCTAAATGTTATCATTGTTATTACAGTTATTGTACTTCCAAAAAACCTTTATAGAAATTGCATTATGTTTCAATTCTCAAGCGTTGTCATGAAGAAACCTGAATGTAAGATTTGATTTGAGCAGTTTGACTTGAGTCCTCCGAAAATCTGTTGAAAGATTTTGCCTAATTTAGATTTGTGTGTCACTTATTTGTTATTTTTCTCTTTATGTTTAAGATTTACCCATACCTTTTAGATTTTTTTGAGTTTTTAGAGTAAAAACTTTAAATTAAAACATGTTCTGTGTTCAGTACAGCACATTGAGATTTCACATCAAGAGACAATTTTGTGGCTAGTTACATTTAAGAGACGATGTTCGGTTAACCTTGGATTCAGCACATACTGCCGTCAACGGTGTCTCTGCAGATCACCTAAACATGTGTGCATTAAAAGTTAAATTTTCATCCTTTGCTACAGTTTATGCCAAACAGTCTATATGTATATGATGACATACAAAACATAGTGCAAATAGGTCTGCAAGGCAATGGTAATTAGCTCATACAGCGCTCCAGCATCTGTATTCATTTAAATTAGGTACGCTTTGTGTCCTCAAATGGCCTCAATCTAAAGATAGAAGATGACCAACTACAGGCAACAAAAAAAACACATTATATTTCTAGATTGCTAGAGATGGGTAAATGAGAGAAGAGTAATAATATGAATTAAACAGAGTTACCATCTTTATATGGTACCACACAGACATGCCAATCCAGATTGTGTGATGAAGTCTCTTCTCAAAGGCAAAGAACCAAAAATATGTCTTGGTTTTGAATGGCTTAAGGCAGGGGTGTCCAAACTATTCCATGGAGGGCTGTGTGTCTGCCTGTTTTCAATGTCTCCTTGTACTTGATTAACTAATTAGGTTACTAATTCATTAATTTCTAACTTCACCTGGTACTCTAGGTGTGAACTGGGAACCATTTCATAGGAAAAACCAAAAACCTACAGACACGGCCCTCCGTGGAATGGTTTGGACACCCCTGGCTTAAGGTGTACTTAAAACAAATGTAGCATCATGGAATATAATCTTTGTGGATTACACATATGACTGAACGTGTTTCAAAGAAGACTACAAGAAGACTAGGTCATAAATAATCTGCTGATTAAGAGTTCCACAGCATACTGTACAGTAAAGTGTTTAAGGTATTAAGATGGACTAATAGAGCAGCAAAGCTTGCAGTTGAATGTGTGCGTGCAATTGTGTGCGCATTTGAATGTGTGTCTTCAATTCTTATGCTAGGGACCAGGGCTTGATGACAACTTGTTACAATTAAGCTGGGTGAAAGAACCCAGTTTACGCACTATGGATCATCCTATTGTTCTGTGAGTTTGTGTACTGTTGAACATGCAATTTGGTTCCAGAAGAAAACTACTTTTTATTTCATAACGACAAGGACTTCCATCAAGGTAAGTGATGCTTGGTGTAATTTAATCATGCTTGGTCTAAAGGTTTTACATTTCCCTATTCTCAGACCACAGATGTATACTAAAATAAGAGATGTACACTACTCAAGTAGCCATTTTGTTGTTTTTCCAATGCCAGATTGGCTCTTTAATGCAGTAAAGAGGTGTCGTTTAAGCTGACCACTTGATGACTGGCTGTCAGATGGCCATCTCCACTAAGTTTACTTTTACCACAACTTAGGCTTTACTGGAGATGTTTTTCTTTTCTGTACTCTTGACCGCGGCAATCAACCAGAAAAGGACACCATAATCTTGACACTTTTTCCTTATTGAACTGGAACACGTGTGACACTTTCACTACATCACACATTATCACATTTGCAAGTGGCAGCAGTGGCAGAGTCAAGTAGAAAGTTACTTTAATGTGTGATGATTCTTGAATAAGACTCGAGGATGATGGATTTTTCCTTTGTATAGCCAAGTGGGATATCACTGCTGTCATTTCAAATATGTGTTACTACAAATTTGCATGTATAGTGTTTGGAGTAGTTTTTAAGATTAATTGTACCAATTGTATAACTTAATAACAAAGAGAGTGTCAATGTTCCCTCTTGAAATTATGTTATGGAAATTGTTTTATTTTAAATGTACAGTGCTTGCCACATTTGTTTACCCTCTTAAAAACAGTAAAGAAAATATATACAGCACCAAAAAGTTATTGTTTATCAGTTTGACCTCTCAAAGTATGACATTCTTGTAAGAAAAACAAGTCTAAAATTACATAATTTCTCGAAAAACAGCTATGTCACAATTGTTGGCAACCCTGGATTTAATACTGCGTGCAAACTTTCCTTGCCAATATAGTGACGCACGGTCTTCAAAAATGTGTTTGAAGTGGTAAAACACATAGGACAGAATCTGGGACCATTCATACATTGCTCAATGTTTTTAATGGGGTTCAGATCAGGCAAAAGCTACAGACCAGAGTCCATGATGCCATGTATCCTAACCAGGTTCCCAGGATATTTGGAAGCAATAAATGCACAGATCGACCACTATAAAACTCATTTGGGATTGGATGATTTTTTGAATGACTACCCTTCTTTTAAACCCAAACCTACAGTACATCTAGTGTTTGTGGGAAAACTTTTATCTTTGTCTCACCCGCCCATTAGAACTTCCAATGAAAGTTCCACTCACATTAAGCAAACTTTTGTCTCAGTTGATTTGTAAGTTCTCTGACCGTTCCCGTGTTCACAGATGATTGACAATTTGGCATGTGTGCCAGTGTATATTTAGAGAACAGTCAAAAACGAAGTTAGGGAGACCACTTTAAAAGTAAATAGTTTTCTCTCATAACTGGAGTATAAGATAAAGATGATGAAGGAGACCAAAATGTAAAAGTGCATAGCCTTTGTTGCTCAAAGAAATACATTGCTCAAAGGCTCTAAAAACTCTACTAATATTGGCACCACTGGTAAATAGGTGCCAAACAGGCTGTGAAGAAAATGTCTTTGCTGTTCATCCTCTTTGTCTTTTATTCAAATTTCCACTATCATGGCAATAAAAAAAGATGTATTAAGGTTAAGAAGAACTAGAGATGTTAACGGACAGGAAGACAACGTGTGTCTATATTGACCCCACACACGCAGTAAGGAGGAGGGTTTGAGTGGCCAAATAATCTCCAAAGATCACAGCTGGAAAATTGCAGATGTCAAAAATTCATGGGGTCAGAAATTCTCCTAAACTACAATCAGATGCCACCTACTGTAGATTCAGTAAGCACCTCTAGAGGGAATTTTTTTGGGGGGTCACCAGAGGTGGGTTTGGCGTAGACAAAAATATAGCCATGCAGAAGAGTACCTCATCCCCACAGTTAAATATGGTGGTAGAGGTTCATGGTTGTGGGGCTGTTTTTCTTTCATAGGCCTTGGGCAACTTATTTGGATACATGGTATCATGGTTTCCATCAAGTACCAGCAGAAAAATTAATTAAGACCTGACAGCCTCTGCAAAGCTTAAACTGGGCTGTAGTTAGATCTTCCAGCAGGACAGTGATCCAAAGCACAACTCAAAATCAACACAAAAATGGTTCACTGACCACAGAAACAAGGGATTGCCATGGCCATCCCAGTCCCCTGACTTAAACCCCATAGAAAACCTGTGGGACGAGTGGAAGAGGAAAATACTCAAGCATGGTCCTTGGAATCTAACGGATTCTGAATGGAGGAACAGTTTCAGAAAACAACAATATATTTTTCTGTTTTCCTTTATTTCAAACTTTGAGCTTTGTTACTAATTTGAATGAAGAGGATATACAATAAAAGCCATTTTCCACAGCATGATTTGTTCTGATTTACCAAGGATGCCAATATAAGTGGAGGACACTGCAAGTGAATAATGGGAAAATGTTGCTTCAGTCAAAAATTGGGACAATGGTACATAATATATAGCAAACAGAATCAAGTTCATTGAAAATTCAATCTGCAATATACTGGCAATTAAATGTTGTATTGGTACTGCATGGGCTTAGTTAAGAGCAAAAAGCTTACCTTATGGGCACATGTTGGTGGGACTGAACTGAAGGATTTCTCTGGTGTCTGGCCCTGATTCTACAAGATAGAAAAACACATTATCAGAAACATGAAATCTGTAAGGTCCATTTCCTCCAAAAAATAATGTGACAGTAGGATTACTTCCCAAATGACTCTCTTTCTACAATAGTGCTCACTTTTTGTTATGAGCCCCAAGGAATTTGGTCCAACGTAGTTCACCAAAATAATTCTAGACTAGGGTAGAATCTGTGCCGCACCCTAGATGCAGTTTATTTTCTCTCCCTTATTCTCTGGACCATTCAGAGATTAACCGACCCTACTATACTAACGGTCAGGTTTTAGTCCCTGCATAATCCAAGAATAAAACTCCACTCCAGCACACCAAAATGCAAATCTTTATCTTGAAAATATAATCTTAACCTCCATTCAAAGTGGGTATAATAATTTGTTTTTTTATGTGGTGTTATGTTGTTTTGTTATCATTTCCAGCCTTCCCCTTTCCTCTCCGCAAAGCATTTACAAATCTCCTTTAGCCGAGTCACACATATCCATATAACATTTGGGCCTACTACTATCAACACAAATTGTATAAGCAGACGCTTATCATTTTTGTTAATACATTGATAAATCATTCAGATACCAGAAAACACCATTAAAAGAAATCTGCCAAGGTAAGTGAACAAGCCAACAACAGATGGTCTTGCTGTTTGTGATTATCATGCAAGATGCTGAAGTGTTTGCATATGCAATGTGGCAGAGCAAAAAATAAAAAGTAATAATATGACTTGAAATGACCTGTGAAACAAATGAAAGGAGCAGCCGGCAGCCAGTAAAATGAACAACAGGATGATGGGGTGTAATTATACACACATTCAGGCTCAATCAAAACATGACATTATTCCATACAGTTATGCTCTATGGGTCCTAGTCAAATGTATTGAACTTACTATAGGATAGGGTATCTTAGGGACATCGATTGCATTTTAGAATCGCAATTAAGCGAACATGCTGTCTGTGGTCCCTTCAATGTTCAGGGAGAAACTGTGCCTTTGCACGGAATAGTTGTCTGAAAACCAATGAGCCACAAACAACAACGAACAAAGGAGCATCACAGGGAGTGGAGAGGCCTCACAAACTGTGGCTCCCCTGAAACCTAAACTGGCCACCTCAGGAGACCACATTGATTCCAAGCAGGTGTCAGCAGTTAGCCCCTCATATTCAATTATCTTCCTGTTGTACGCCTAATTCTCCCTGACACCAATAATGGCTTCCTTATGGTATCACCGGGAGAATGGAGACACAGAACTGTCCAGCCTACAGACGTCTATATTTCATCAAAACTTATTAAAGAGACTCGAGCTGTAACACCTCCAGGGTTGTGTGGAAGAGAGGACCACATATAGTTAGCTTCACCCACACGCACAAACTGGTATACAGGCATACACGACCCATACTAGCGACCCATACTAGCTAGCCTTACCAGCTCCGCAGCTAGAAGCATGGTAAACACTGACTTCATGTAATATTAATGGACAACGTCCGAGTTTGGTTGTCGGAATTATTTGAAAACGACTTCCACTCAGAGTAGATACTGCAACCGTAACTAAACAGTAATTATTTATCTGAAATAGGAACATGACTGGCAAGTCTCTCTCGCACTCTCTCTTTCTCTCTCTCCCTTTCTCTGTGTGTGTGTGTGTGTGTGTGGGGGGGGGGGGGGGGGGGGGGGGGGGGGGGGGGGGGGGGGGGTGGATGGGGCTATGATAAACATGGCTTGATTAACTGAAAAAGTTCCCAATTTAAATTTGTCAATGCATGGTTTGCATTAGCATTTCATATCAAAGTTATTCAGTTGTCATGTAGATCATGAGCTGATTACCAACACTATGAATGTAGGGTATATTATTGTATGCAGAACTGTAAGCTGAGCAGCGCTCACATAGCTTACAGTCAACACTGAAGGTCACTGCACCATGCAGTCTGCTTTCCTGTTGCAAGGTTAAGCCAGAGGACTTGTTTATTTAAGTACACTGTGTAGTCTGATGTCAGAAGGCATCTCCTTACAATAAGCCTGTCTGCTTCTCCTGCAAATCAAAACTCAAAGTGCACGTAATCAGTGCCTAATGGCTTTTTTGTTTCGCTCACAATATGCATCGAGCAGTAAGACACATTATCAAATTACAAAGTCCCGTCCTCGTGAGAACGAGAGTGCTGAATTCATTGGGGGGGAATATGTTAGTCACCTCAGATTATATATTTCCCTCTTGTCGGTATCTGAATGCGCTTTGAAAGCCATTTCCTTTCCACATTAATAGAATACCAAGCATGTCAGAAAAATAACTGTCCGTCTATGAGCTGTAGTATGGGTTTTGTGATGCTTAATATTACCACTTGTCACAGTTGTAGTGTGTGAGTCTCTACACTACATAACATCTATTATGCCCAGGTAAGTCTGATCATGGCACACGAGTGACACATTCACTTTAGACGGCTCATGATGGATGCCTTGAAGCAACAACAGTCTCACAAAGTCCCTGAGGATATTCCACCTTAACTCGCCTTTGTGAGAACTTAACACCTGCATTTCCACAGTCCCTTCACAAAAAGTTTCTTGTGGAGCCGAAGCAATGGGCTGTGAAAGGGTGCTAATCTTCCTGCCATCGGGGTAGCTACGGACTTACTTATGAGTGTGTCCACGGTACAAAGGCAAGCACTTTGAAATGTCAGGTTTGCCACTGGTGCATAGAGACACTGAGGTTTGCCGCCACTGCTGAGCTTGTTGCCGAAGCAAGCCTGGATAGCTTTAAAGGATGGAGAGTACACTTGAGCGCAGCGGGTTGTCCCAATTTAGCACATGTTAACCACATTCTAGATGGCCAATAGTCTGTAGTATTCATAAAAGGCTGAATTTCTGTTGACATGACCAATTATAACTTAAAACAAGCTGGGGGTTACATTACAAGAGTTTCTGAGTTGATCTAGTAAAATCCTAGACATGCAATATAGTCTACCCACCCCTTAAAGACAAATGTCTGTCGATATGAAGACGGAGGAGTATATAAAAATGCAGTAGCCTAAAAAACAATACAAATGCACTCCCTAGAAAAGCACTGCGCATGGTGTTCAATATTTGACTTCAAAACAAAGCGAGTGGGCTGTTTAAGCTTGATAGCTACCATAGATAATCTAAATCCGTTTCCCTTTTTTCTCCGTGAACACACACACGCGCGCACGCACACACACACACACACACATACAGCACATATTTCCTGGGGCTGTAATGAGTGTGCCTATGTTTTTCAACAGGATTAACAGCATTCAAATCGCATTTCATTCTTTTAGCAGAACAAAACAATGGTTTTCATAGAGGGCATATTCATTTATTACAGTTGCAGAGAAACGTAGGTTCCCGAGCCAAACAGCTTTTCATTTTTTAGAAAATGCACTACTTTTGACAGGGGGTCTGGTGTAAAGAAGTGCATTACTAAGATTTGGATGTATGTTAATGTAAAGGTACATTACATAGTATAATTAACCTTCTGACTTCTCTTAACTGAAAATCAACCTCTGGTATAGTACTGGTACATCTGAAAGGGAGCACATTGCATTATCGACAAGCACAGCAAAGGTCTGACCGCATATTGACATTTTAGTCCATTTCAGAGACAAAATATTGTAATGTGATGAGACAAATGAGAAAAACAGCCATGATTTATTGACAGGGGATTTATTTTTGTTTGTGAAAAAAGGATGGATGATCCTTTTCTAAATTATTAAGTAATTGTGGTGAAACTTTGCTGACCTTAATTGTTTGCAATAGAAAAGATCTCTCTCAAAAAGACATACCACCCACACCCGCCATTCTAAAGTTAGCCGGCAAAATAGCTTCCCTTGGGAATAACATTAGCAACATTAGCTTTCCTTCCCTAGGCCATAGCCCATGCTGTTCACAAGGCAGACATTCAAGGCAGACTCCCTACAAAACCTGAAAACAAGAGCTCCATTCACCCCCAGTGTCAAGCAGACAAGGCTTTTTGGGGGGGACACATTGGTATGTCAGGGGGAGTTGGGCACAACTAGCATTCTCGACACATACAAGGAGTCGCTTCATCCTGTCAGCTAACTTCCTGGCTACCTCTCTAAAATGTCATGCTGTTGATACATTTAGTCAGCTGCAGTTCTATTGGTGTTGTGTTTTTGTACTTGTGTTTACTGCAATATATTGTTTCATAAAAAAAGAAAACATATTTCCCTTGCTGGCATTAAAGCTATGCTGTAGTTCCAGGATTATCTGATGGCTTTGATCATGTGACTTCAATGTTTTTTTATCTGAAACAGGAAGAACTAAATCTCTATGGATTTCAGTGCTAGTGGAACTGTACAACATGACATGAGCTGGTGACAGGTAGTGAATATAAAGACTATAACAAGCACAAAAACAAGTCTATTTGGAATGTGTTTTGTTACGATGAGATGATTCACAAGCGCTGGTTTCCTGAAATGCCTGATGCAAAAATCATTACCCAGTATTATACAGGTGTGTAAGTGTCAATGTGTGTTTAATTCTTCAGTCAGAAATACATGCCTGACTGGCTGTCCAGTACATGACTTGGGAATTGCAATGTTTTGATCTAGGACTTATCATGGATGGGGCTTAAATTATTTGTTTTGGAGTATACTAATTTCTCAGCTATTTAAAATGTTCACCAATTGGAGGGAATAACAGACATTTTTCAGATGTGGGTAGAAGCTTTCAGTGAACAATAGAAGAGGGTATTCCATAGAAATCGAGAGGCTAGCTGTGTTTCAAACAACAGCCTCCCCCAACCCCCCACCTGATCATTAGCTATTCCATAGCCCTAGGCAAGTTAGAGGGATTGAATCCCTGTATTATTATTTAGCTGCTGCTTTGGAAATGCCATCAAAGGGACAACACTGTACATAGCAACACTTTCTCACTCTGAAAAAAACAAACATAACTGAATTTCTACGAGCCTGATGTTGGACTCAAATTCCATAGTAGCAAGCCAAGGTACTGTATCTTGTTGTAGTCAACATACCTCAAAAAAAAAATCATAGTTCCCTAGCTAGGATCATTTCCAATTACTGTCAGTGCCAAATAAAACCAGGACATATCAAAACAATTATTTTGATGCGGCTCCAAGGCACAAAACATTTCAATTTGAATGGGCTACCTGAAATCATTATAAAGGCGTGGTTTCAGGCAAAAAGCCATCAAAGCCTGATTGAATATCATTTTAATGGCAATATACCTACAAGGCATCAGAGTATCTACCTGTCATGTTTTTAGATAGACTCTGTCAGTCAAACAGCAAAACACATCGACTTGCAGACAGAGAGGCTGACAGCACGAAGCACTAATACTCTTCCCTCCAAGCTCTGTGGGTTTTTCTTTTTTCTGTGTGTGATTAGTATTTAGTAAGTGCCTACGATGAAGGTGAAACTATACTTCTTGAATGAAAGCATAAATGCAAGCCATTTGAAACAATGGACTCACCTGCACAGCAATTAAAAATTTAAAAACGGTATGTACCTTGAAGTTAGTAACACTCTAAATAACATCATTATGACTTAAAAGTACATTTACAATTCTATATGAAGAACATTTACAATTATATATGAACTGTTACTGTTTAGAAATATCTACTGAGACTACATAAACAACTCAAACCAGTATGACTTCTCTTGTTATTGAGAGAAAGGCAACACACTGTTTGTTTGATGTCCGGCCCATACTTTGACATGCTGTGCTTGCGGACCGGTATAACAGCCAGTGCATTGCCATAATTGTTTTGGCTCAGAGGAGGGCTAATTTCCATGAGAAACAGTCCTTAGGCACTCAGAAGCTAGCCTTTGACTAAGGTGCCAGCTAGCACAGCAAAACAATGTAATTACAATGTAAACGGCTTTGCTTGTAAGTAATAGACTGAAAACACTCATCGACCAACGATTTTGCTTTGCTGTATGGATAAATTCAACAATCCATAGTGTCTAAGGCACTATGTAGTTTTCTTCTTTGGTACTCAAATATTGATATTATGGTTGGCATTTTGAAGATGGTCTGATAGTAATCATAATGGATTATTAAATATGCACTCTGGTCACATGATCACATCATTGAACTTTCCAAGATTCTCCAAATGAACATATTTTTTTTTAAACTGACCTTGTTTAAGGGACATTACCTTGCCTCAGATGTATAACTACCAATCACAATGCCATTCAAAATTTGAACCAAGTGTGATACAGGTTGTTTCGGGCACTGCGTTGTATGAATAGGATGGAAGGTGTTGTCTCTCTTGCTTTGTCTTCTAAAACAATGAATGGTTTACAGAGTGAGCCTTTTCAGCTGGAAAAAGATTTTAGGTGGTTGATCAACATGTTACTCTGGCTACTTCAACAACAAATTGGGGATTTGGGAAAAGTAGCTGATATGGTTTGTCAAAATAACTTGGACTGAATTGGCTTGGCTGTGTTTGCTTGGATTTACTGGATAAGAACTGGGCTGCCAGTGTAAATGTATGAATACAAATTATTGCTCTTAAATGCAGAAGCCTATATGCTAGTATGAATAAACGAAAAGAGGTTATGAAAACCCATGAGCTTATGCCAAAAGCTTTCTCTCCAAAGAAACATATTTAAAAAAGGGTAGCCCAATATAGTAAATATTTTTGGGGAAGCCATACGAAACATTATTCAATTGTGGAATAGTGGAAATGGCGTTGTTGTAAATGTTTCAGATAGGAAGGAATAAGGGAGTCTATATAATCTCTAGCTAAGTATCTCTGCCACCTTAGTGGCCTAAAGATATCTCATAAAACTTCTCTCAAATTAGAACACAACCAGTCATAATGTTTGTGTCTTAATACCAATCACTTCACGAGGAGCGTTTGTTGGCTACATGCGTACGTTTCACCACTTAAATTGTTCCAGCATCCAGACAGCACAACACTGTGAACCCCAAATTGGAAAGAGGTTGGGTAAAAGTCTAATGACATTCGGCTAAGCTATCATTAGGCCAATGATACATGGAGCTGTATCGCATAAGCACCATATCTGTTGCCTAGGCAACATCTTAGTGTTTTCGTTGAGTTGCAATGCAATTGAGACATACTTTGCTTTTTGTAAGTAAATTTGCACATATTCATGCAAAAACTTTATCCACTGGTGTAATTACCTGTACTGTAGTTTGCTTGTCCTTTCCTTTCCATAGTTGAATTCCATAGTTTATTGTGACGATCTTTCAATCCTTGGTAAAGCAACTCAATAAAGACTTCTGTGACCAAAGCCATTCTACCCCCATAGTGCAGTTTGGCCGATGCGTTGTTGGTTCCAAACTTTTTCCATTTAAAAATGATGGAGGCAACCGTGGGGACCTTCAACGCTGCAGTCTTTCTTTGGTACCGTTCCATCTGTGCCATGACACAATCCTGTCTCTGTGGTCTAAGGACAATTCCATTTATCTGATAGCTTGGTTGTTGCTATGACATGCACTGTCAACTGTATAACGTTATATTTACAGGTGTGTGCCGTTCCAAATTATGTCCAATCAATAAATTGTACCACAGGTGGACTCCAATTAAAAAATCATATTCATGATCAATGGAAACAGGACGCAACTGAGGTCATTTCCGTGCACCATAGCCAAAGGTTCTGAATACTTATGTAACAGTGATAATTATTTTATTGGAAAAAACTTTTGTTGCTTTCTTATTATGGGATATTGCATGTAGATTGATGAGGGGGAAATATTTATTACATTTTGGAATAAGGATGTAATGTAACAAAATGTGTACTGTAAGTGAATGGGTCTAAATATTACCCAAATGCACAGTATCAGGCAACTTGATCTGATATGCGGTGTACTGGATCACGAGGGAGTGATATTAAACCATCAGACAAAATGACATTCATTATCCAATAAAAATGACTTGAAAGACCAGAAGTGGGTTTTCAACCTTTTCCTGTAGCAATCCCAGTTGTAACACCACAATATCTATTGTTTCAAAATCACTTAAGATGATGTGAGGGTATGTCTCTACATCGGTAGTAACTCAGATGCCACTAGTTTTGGTGTTACAAAACACATTTAAAGAGAGTAGCTTTATGAGTTCAGTCTGATTAAAATATAATTATTCAAGTTTACTGGTTATGGAAATGCTCTTTTGGATTATCATAAAAATAATGAGAGATTCCTCTGAAATATCTTTCTATTAATTTGCAGAAATTGAGCTTCAAGGTAAACAAAGACTCAAAATAAACAACAACAGAAGAAGGCTGGGGTACAAGCCTGGCAAACTATAATCAGAGAAGATACCCAGTTGTTCAAAGACTAGGGTATCACAGTAAATCACAAGTTAATTTAAAATGTCAATCTTTAGAAATGACAGCAATGTCAATCTTTCAAATATTTCTGTTAAACAGGGGAACAATGTATTAACAGTGTTGTCATTCCTAAAGGGTAGAACAAATACTGACAACAAATGTTCTCAAAGAAAAGCTATAAAAATATGATTTAATTGCATACTCTAGTAATTGATTGATATTGTATAATGGTAATGTGAACGGAGTGCACTGTTTTTCTCTATTGAGATTGTGTGTTGAGCATTTGAAAAATCAACAAGTAGCAAGAAGGAATATTTCAGTCCTTTAACACTCTTATCTAGAGCACTTACAGGTAGATATCTCCTAAGTGCCTTGCTCAAGAAAACAACCAAATATTTTCCACCAAGCTGAATCGCTCATTGAAACCATCGATTTTTCATTTACTGGTCAAATGCAATAAGCACTAGGCTATCTGCTAACCCCATGCATCTAAGACAACAAAAGAGCACAGTAACGTTATTTGAAGAGCAATTTAAGTTTAAATTGTATTTTATGTATTATGGTCGAACTAGCTAGAACTGACAAAGCCAATGTTTGCAATTCATTTTCATATGACAAATTGAATGCCATGAATTCTTTAACACTGTTAATAGAACGGACAGGTTTACAGGTTTATTCACAGAGACAGTTTTTTTCGTCCTGTAGTCTCCACTTCAATATGAAATGGGAAAACTATTAATTTAGAATATATGAAGCTTTAACAGTTCAGAAAATGTGTGTAATCTGAAAAAAAATATCACAAGCATCTCCTTTATGTTGCTTTCAATTAGGGAAATTCTCCTCCCTTGTAATGTTTTCCCATATTCTTAGTGTAAAAGAGAAAGTGCAGTTTTTTTAGGAAAAAAAAACTTTTGACTGTAATTTCCCTTTAATGAGCATCTGGGACTTTAATTGTGCATCCAGCAAAAGAGCAATGTAATCCATTGTTGGATGAATTAGTAGCCTACTGCTGCTGTCTTTTCATAGAAATAACTAATAATAGACACACATGATGTACTTGCCCATGATATACTTCTCCCAGGTAAGCCTACTTTGCAGTTTGGAAAAGATTTTGGGGAAAGTTCAAAGTATTTCTGTCAACCCACAAGATACAGTAATCATTATTAGCAACTGAGTGATCAAACGTGTGCACCACACAGACAGACAGGAGCGACTAGCTGGAAATTAATTGCCAGATATTGTGTTAGGATGGGCTTTTCAAGCCAATAATGGCTAAACAGGGGTGGGGTAATGTCAGTGTTTTGTTGATTAGTAAATAGCTTGGAGCCTGCAGTGTCTGGTACTGGCAAGATTTGTTTATGACAGTTTGCGGCGGAACACGTCATGACTGCATGTACTTTCGGAATAGTTTCAAGCTACTGACACAGCTAGCAGTCACGATCAACAGGACATCCCTGCTCTGAACTGTAGAGCTAGAATTTGAAGTAATAATCACATATTGTTTGGGAGGGATACATAGCATCCGTTAAACAGACACACCAAAGAACAGGCTTTCACTATGACGGTATCTGAATCTAATTAATGCAGAGCCAGTGGAAGTATTCAAGTTCTATTTTGTACAGATTTGGGTCAGGCAACAAGAGAAAAGCCAGAAAAGCTGTAATTCTTCTGTTTATTCAGGGGACTTTCTGAGCTAAATGCCTCAGTCGGTTTAGTCTTGATGAGAAGGGCTTGCGCCACTTTGGGACTGGATCACTCCGCATCGCAGTGCCTTCCGACATGTATACACTTGACCGTATAATTTGCGTGCTTGTCACAACCCAGCCCGCCATTTCCTCTTCAAAGTATCTTTCTTGGCTTGCTATCATCTGTTCCTCTAACCAATTTGTCATTCTAAGCCTAGCCTTATTGCTGCCAGCTCCGGGATGATGGCAGTGTAGCTTCGCTGATCCAGGCAGAGACTAGGGACAAGGCCAAGTGTTACAGCGCTACGCTGGGACACAAGTGCTTCCGTCTCAGTCTGATCCACGGCTCCAAGGGCAGAGCAGAGCTGGCTTTGCGACACTTTTTATTTGCTGCAGAGTGGGAGATCATCTCTGCCACTAAGTGCGTGCACGTAAGCGCGTGAAGGCGAGCTTACATGTGTGCGATACAATTAGCTGAGAATAAGGCAAGGGCACTGTTACGCAATTATTGTTTCATGCGGAGGTCTATGTGAAAACTGTCCTTTTCAAGAAGCCATTTCTTTTTAAAGTTGTTTCTAATAGGGACAATATGGCAATGTAGAAATGCCGTGTATCTCTTAACACTGTTTTGCTAATGACCGGACTTAAATGCTGCTGTTAGAGGCTGCTGCGATTTTTGCTTATTGTGCATCAGTAGACTTCTTAACTGCTGTATGATCAAAGTCAGGCCAATGCGTTTTTTCAAGTGTTTCAGAGAACAGTGAATTTATCTTATTTTAAAGGCCATATGAACGTATTTTCAGAAAATCAAAATGAGATAAGCACCATTAATATACAGTTTATATTTCTTTGTGGAATTGCATTATACTAAATATACTGATGTGACATTTTATAGTGTTATTCTTTCAACCTCAGCATGAAGCCCTGGTAAAAACTAGATGTCTTTACTGAGATAAGGTACCATTTGGGATGCATACTGTATGCTGTGTGGACTGAGGTAGGAGCAGCTTAAGAGGCATGTCTGGCTGTCTAACAGAGAGGAACACATCGATGTCACAAACAAGACACCGGGGGAAACAGCTTGCTTTGATTGGATTCTGGCCTTCCTAATCTTCAGTCAGTCTGTGTGCCATCCGTAGTACAAGTACCAGAGTGTGTCCGCGAACTTCAACACAGTGTCTGTACAACTGAAACTGATTGAAGCCTTCCAGATTAATTTGCAATCACACACTACAGTAGACCTAAATCACGAGTAGCAAGATAAAAGATTGGTGCCATTTCGTAAAAAAAATGGATAATGGCAATATAACTGGAGGTTTTCAGTCAACAGGCAGGTACTTCAAGCCTCAGTACTGAGACAAATTAGAGGGTATCTTTTTAGAAGGGGTGACGGAGGGGCCTGTAAGGATAAATAGATTGACACCCTTTAATATCCAAATGCATTAGTCACACCTTATTTAATCCCAAACATAATTCAAAAGCTGCACATAAAAAGGCAAAGGTTTGAAAGGTCGCTCTCCAGTCTCTGCAGCTCAATAGAAAAGAGGCAGCACATCAATCGAACTGGCTGTTCTGTAATTTGGTGAACAGATGAATATTACCATATTCACATATTTGCCCATTTCTTTTGTTCCTTGAATTTAAATACAGCACATTTTCTACTGCTCCAATTAAACCAGATGTCACAACACTAAAATGTATAGCCCAGGATGTACCACAGTAGAAGACTACGGATAAGCCACATTCAGGGAGTACAAAAAAAACATACAAAAGGAGTACTTGCAAATCATTGTTAACTAACTGCCAATATGATGTCTCTATATTGATATTGATGATCTCAATGCCCACAAGTGCCAGTTCAAAAAAGCTACAGTCAATCGAAAATGGTAGCAGAAAGTCCAAAATGCTGGAACCATCAGAGTTGTTATACAGACAGAACTCTGATGGCCTTACTGATAACTCCATCCTTGGCGACAGTCTTGCCCATTGCAGCAGAACACTCCAGCAATCAAATCTGCAGATCCCCATAGAGGCTGTCCAAAATAGCCCGCTCCCAAAACGACACAGGGAGTGAGCCCAAATGGCAGCCATTTCCCTACCTGCAATACTGCCCTGCTATTGACCGTATACCATTTTGGAAGACCGCAAACAACTCTCACGCAGACAGGGAAAGATGTCTCAAAATATGAAGAAGTTGAATGGAGCTTCTGGAGGCCTTATTTGTTATTTTGTAAGATGGCGCCAACAGTAAGTAGACCATTTGAGTCTTTGAAATGCAATGGAATTGATACTTTGTTCGCTCTTATCCCTATGATGCTCTAAAATGCAACCTTCCCCTTTGGGCCTTTGTTATGTTAACATTGGTCATGTTAGCAATGGTTATGGGATGTGTTAACACAGGTTATGGTTTATGTTGACACAGGTTATGGTTTATGTCTTAACGGGTTATGGGTTATGTTAACACTGGTTATGTTTTATGTTAACATGGGTTATGTTAACACAGGTGTTATGTTAACAAGGAGTGTTTACTTTTACCTCTCTCTTCTCGTCATAGTTAATGCATACTAAAGTTCGTGAGGACCTATCTATGTAGGTTTCCCCCAAAAATGTATTGTTTGATATGGCAATGAAAGTAATCAGTCTTATTATGCATTCAAGTTTTCTGTAAAATTTGACTGATTAATGAATCACTTTTGTTTAATTATTTACTACTTGTATTTTGTCTTTTTCATTCCCACAGTGTACAGTGCTTACTATTACTATTGTAGATCAGCCTGCAGGCATCCTGGAGCAACAGCACCTCCCTGTTCCAGAGACTACTGAATATAGAATATATTTACATTTTCTTATAATATTCTTGCTCAAACTGTTCATTTTAAAGGTATTTACTTCTAAGTGCAACGAATAAGGGCGGATTTCCACTGACTCCACAGCTTTGCTTTTGGTTGATAGCGTGGCTTGTGGGCATCTTACAAAACAAAACAGATTGGCATGTTCCAGAAACTCTCCAGATTCGACTGGAGTTACTTTACAGTTTGTAGCTCCAGCCATTTTGCTCATGGCAATTATAAGTTGGACAAGACAACTGTCACTGATGATTCCGGATGGATTTGGCGATATCTAAGGTAGAAAAAGGACAGCGCGCTCCCCTTGCAATTGATGTGTACCACACATTTGTGTCACAAATTCTTGTTTGGTCCCCCAACCTCCGCAAAAAGACTGTAAATCAAACATTCTGGTAATGCATTTACCATAATGGCTTATATCACCTGGTTCGCAAGATTACACCGAACACCGTAAAAGATAAATGCTTCGGCTCGAACAAACATTACTGAATCAGGCGTGACCAAATTCAATAACGCCCACATGATGGTAGACTCGTAGGGGTTAACAGCAGCTGTAATGGATGTGGTGGAACCTGTCAAACTGTTAATGTACAGAGGCACATAAAGGGATGTGAATGCTACAAATGTCAATAGGCTTGGATGAGGCAATTGGTTGGACTCTCAGTGGCATATTATTTTTTTTAAATTACATACATGTAAACATTGTCACCCTGCGATGTTCTATGATTATTATATTTCTGTACATGGATTCACCACTGATAGCAAAGCCGACAGTGACAGGTGCACCATGCCCTTGTAAGCACAATAAAAAATTAAATACATGTAATATCCAACTCACCTTGGCTTTAAGTTGGTCTCATGTGCAACATCTTCACACTATTACCAAATTGCCATTGAATGTTGTCCTCTGAGGTTATTTAATATGCTCTTTATTTTTTGTTGCTGTACCCAAAATTACTGATGAAAAATGTATTATATATAGATTATACAATGTACAGTACCAGTCAATGGGTAAACTTTAGACTTGTACTTTGCACTTTGCCCTTTCTTTTTAAGGATTTCAGAGTATTATTGTTATTGCTATTTGAACAATAGACTTTGTAACATCCTGTTTTGATTTTCTTCTGTTCGTCGGCAACACTCGGTGGTTGAGAAAAATCCTTAATCCTCACAAGATAATAACAATGTAATCCCGATTCCCAGATGGGGGTGTTGGTGAAAAGACAGTTTGTGGTGAACAGAGGTTCTATTGAAAAGGATTGAAGAGGAAATATGTGGAGTCAAACTTATTAAAATGCAATTAAAAGAAAGCAGAAATAAGGAAATATTAGACAGCTGACTGCCCCATCCTTAAAACAATGCATAAATCCTATATATATATATATATATATATATATATATATATATATATATATATATATATATATATATATATATATATATATATATATATATATATATATATATATATATATATATATATATATATATATATATATATATATATATTTATATATAAATTCACTCCCATTCAAAAGTTATTCGTTTTTTAAATGTCCTTGTTTTCCATTTAACATTTTGAATAGGAAATATATCAAAATGAATGGGAAATATGGTCACTGAAAGGTTAGAGATAATGATTTTTTATTAAAATAAGAATTGTGTCCTTCAAACTTTCCTTTCATCAAGAATCCTGCATTTCAAGCAATTATAGCATTTCAGATCTTTGGCATTCTATTTGTCAATTTTTTGAGGTAATCTGATGAGATTTCACCCCATGCATCCTGAAGCACCTCCCACAAGCTGGATTGGCTTGATGGGTATTTGTTATGTATGATACAGTCAAGCTTCTCACAACAGCTCAACAGGGTTGAAATCCGATGACTGTGCTGGCCAATCCATTATAGACAGAATTCCAGCTGAATGCTTTTTCCCTACATCGTTCCTACGTAGTTTGGAGCTATGCTTTGGGTCATTGTCCAGCCATTGTCAAGCGTCATCCATAGGGTATGGCATGGCATTGCAAAATGGAGTGACGCCTTCTTTCGTAAAGATCCCATTTACCTGGTGCCAATCCCCCACTTCACCACCACCAAAGCACCCCCAGACCATCACATTGCCTCCACCATGATTGACAGATGACATCAAGCACTTCCTCCAAAAAATTTTCATTTGGTCCACATCACTAGAGTGTTCTTCTTTGTGATCTAAACACCTCAAACTTAGATTTATCGGCCCATAACACTTCTTTCCAATCTTCCTCTGTCCAGTGTCTGTGTTATTTTGCCCATCTTAATCGTTTTTCTTCTTTCTTCTTCTTTCTAATAATCATTCTGAGATTTGGCTTTTTCTTTGCAACTCTGCCTAGAAAGTTAGCATCCCTGAGTAACCTCTTCACTGTTGATGTTGAGTCTGGTTTTTTATAGCACTATTAAATGATGCTGCCAGTTGAGGACTTGTGAGTTGTCTGTTTCTCAAACTAGACATGTATTTCTCCTCTTGCTCTGTTGGGTACTGTGGCCTCCCGCTCCTCTTTCTATTCTGTTAAGAGAAATGTTGTTCTGTTGTACCCAGCGTTTCACAAGATTTTCCGTTTCTTGGCAATTTCTCACATGGAATAGCCTTAATTTCTCAAAGCAAGAAGGGACTGATGAGTAACAGATGAAAGTTCCTTGTTTCTGGCCATTTTGAGCCTTTAATACATCCCACAATTGGTGATGCTCCAGACACTCAACTAGCCTAAAGAAGGCCAATTTTCAACAGTTTTTCTGTGCGCCTAAGCAAATATTGCATAACTATTCGTTATCAAGGAAATGTGACCCCAAACTTTTGGACGGTAGCGGATATTTATGTATAAATGTTTGTGTACATGTGTATTGTCTGTTATATAGACATCTAAACCTTCTCTACAGTATTGTGCTGCACTTGAAAACTCACCAAGAACCTACAAACACACCCACACACTAATACATTCAGCACTCCTCCGTGAAAGCTTAGCTGCGTGAAAATGTTTAATTTCCATGAAATTATTCACATCATAATTAATAGTGTGAATATTGAATTTGAATAACGAATGCCTTGCCACGACGTCTGCAAAAATCTTCCTCCTTATTTCGCCACCAAATAAAATCTCAGAGTAAAGCTTATTTTTATTCAAATTATATTGATATAAGGATGCCGTTCAAAAGTGGAAAATGCATGGAAATCATCCGATGTATCTACATCGGGAATACGCTTTTTTCTGGGGAAACTGAGGGCAACACTGATCTTCTCAGCACGACCCAGTCTTCAAAGCAGTGGTTTTTGGTCATCGCAGTGGAGTCCACAGATCCTCATCCGCCTCCTGGATCCATAAGAGAGTCTGAACACAGCAGTGCTGCTCCCTAACAACACACACACACACGCAAACAGAGATACCGCTGTCTGCCTCTCTCCATCTCCGTCACTCTCCGGGTGACTCTCTCTCGCCCCACGTCGCTCTTCTTTCTCCTCCTTTCCTTCCTCTCAGCCTCTCTCGCTGTGTGAGTGCGAGGGGACCGCATGCCAACCCCAGGCTACGGGCCATCCCTCCTACCTCCACATAAAGCCGCCATTTCAACTTCCGACCGCGCAACCCCCGGGAGGGGGCCCAAACGGGGAGAAGAGAACAAGCCGTGCCCGCCCTGGTGCCATTGTTTGAGGGGAAGCAGGGAAGGTAGGAGAGGCAGGCTCAGGGCCCTTGGCAGAGAGTGGAGGAGCTGGTGGATGGTACACTGGAGTGCGCATTACGCCTCTATAGGGACCGTACTCCAGGGCATCCAATGTGTGGCTGAGGAGCTCATTACAGAGCTCTGCCGCCAAGCTGCAGCGGCCCAGAGGCAGAAGGCACACCAGAGATATAAGGGAGGGGAGGGCTGCCAGATTAAACTTAATCAGGAGGCACCTGTAGACATCTGCACCTCCTCCTTACCCCCAATGCCCCCCCCCCCCACCACATACACACACACACACTCAACATTCTCTCTCTTTATCCTCACTAGCAGTGTAATTATTGCGGTCGCTCAGTTCGGATGTGTATTTCTACACATGTATGGATTTCACGCTAGGCTTGTGTTATAATGAGGAAATATGGGGCTGTGATCCGGCAATGTAGATTTTTAAACAGAATGTATAATGCCAATTATGCAAACGATACTTTTAGTGTGACGTGTTCCCAACCACCCCCCCCCCCCGTTTAAGGAGGAAGATAATCAGAATATGTCTGACCTGCTTCCTTTCCAGCCAAATTCACATAGCTAGTAGTTTGTGGATCAAAGGCTGAATAACTAACGATGGCATCCATATTGTGACACAGATAGTCAGAGGATCTGGATAAATGGATTGACACATTGCTGAGATTGAATAATAGCTAATTATGGTAAACATGGGTAGAATACATTAGTACCCTATTGCATCCTTAACAAGCACTTAGTGCCACATTTTGCAAAACAGCGAAGACATTGCGACAATATAAAGTTGACATTGATTATTTATTCATAACCCTGTGGTACTATTTGAAAGCAATGGTGACAAACACGGTACACTGTGTACGACCAATTCATAGTGTCACATGAATATATCTCATCCATGCTCTTATAGCCCGCAGATTAGATCAAAGAAAGTTTGAGCGGTTCAAGTAATTGACTATTCCCGCTTCTTGTCTCTATAGCCTGTGTCAATGTATCATGAAAAATAATGACCACAATGTGCCCGGCACTTTTGCTTCAATTTGTTTTTAAACTACTGGTAATTAATTTCTGATGAACGTCTATGTTCTAAGTAAAGCAGCCCGGGTAGACCTTTTAGGGTTTCTTAAAATGGTCTCTTACGTCTATAAAAGTGTTTTTTCGCAACTGCTGTGTAAAGATTTGAGCTGGAATCTTATTGTTATGGAACAGGTGAAATGTTCAACCTTTTGTTACATATGGGTTGTCCGTCATAACAGTTGAGTTGACTTATTGGAGGAGCCACTTTGAGAAAGTTCTGCCATTAGACAACTCACCTCTTGATGACTCAAAACAGATACAAACTGTCAGTGTTCAGCCTTAACAAGTGATGACAACACAAGAAAAGAGATAAACAGCGATGGCATTTCCTCCTAGGGGTTGGCGTAAAACATCTCTCTGAAAGCCATGCCACTACTTAGCCAGGGTTTTTCAAGTCAGCACTAATTCTAAGCGCGTTTGAACCATTTCTACGAAACAACTCCGATTGATAAAAGTTACTGTAAGTGTTAGAAGAGTGTTCTTTGCTCAGTTTTGATACACAGTACGGTGGGGATTAATGAAACCAGTATAATGTGATTTGCATGAGTGAACTGCCTCTGTGATTTCTCCTTCTGTGCACAGCACACCTCCCCTTAGGTACTGAAACATTCTTTGAAACGAACTGTCAAGCTGTTGTCTTCTTACCCAGCATACAAAGAGCTCAGCGAGCGCCACTGCTTTACAATCTGACACGTTCTCTAAGCGAGGGAAAGCAACGGCTTCTTACTGTCTCCGACTGTCTCTGACTGGCTCATCCGCTCGTTTCTCTGGAAGGTTAGGAGAAAAAAAACGCTGCCAAAATAGACCCAGCCACGGCCGCCGTTGTAATTAATGAATGTATTCTTCAGGTAGTCAAGTAAGTCATCTGTCGGCGCGCATTGGTTCAGAAACCACAGAGCTACTTCACAGTCACAGCATCATAATTATCCTGCTAACATGTCTAAAACAAGTCTTGAGAGGATCTGTCTTAAACTCATTCGTGGCTGAGGTCCAGGTGACAAAGAACAAGACTAAATGAAAAGAAGCCTGCGCAAACTCAGGATCAATGCAACATTTTCAGTTTAATAGGATAAGCTTTCGATCATGAGGCCTTGATGAAGGCCTTATGACCAAAAGCTCAGAGTATGAAAAGAAATTGTGTATAGATTTATTTTTATTTAGTATTTAACTTGTCAAGTACCATTACCATTTAGAGGAAGAAACCCACCATAAGCTTAGACAAGGAATAGTGTCTAAAAGTGAGACACTCTTCGTTCCCCATTGGATAAAGTAGGTATTTCTACACGTTTACCATTAACATTAACTGTATTTTCTTAGAATAATGTACAAATTCAAACAATGTTATAGATAAACACTAATCTCATTAATTATTTCTGTATTCATATTAGAAAAACGGTCATATGACAATTGGATATATCATGAAGGGGAACGCCTGCTTATAGCTGTGTATACAATAAATAATCTTCGCCAGAGTCCTATTCTTTACTTGTATTACACTGCATGCTAAATTATCAAAATGTATAATGTAGTAATCTAGGTCTAATGTTATTTGACTGAAAATTGTGTTAATGTAATCTCATTATCTTTTACAGAAAGTTAATTATTTCATAACCTTAGCTTTTCAATATACAAAACCAAACTTTTGGGGTTTACATTTTTTGTCCACTAAAATAACATCAAATTGATCAGAGTAGACATTGTTAATGTTAATAACTATTGTTACTGACTGTTGAAATTATAAATGGCTGATTTATAATGGAATATCTATGTAGATGTACAGAGAACAGATGTGCCCATTATCAGCAACCATCAGTCCTGAGTTCCAATGGCATGTTCTTTTTGCTAATCCAAGTTCAATTGTTAAAAAAAAAAAATCATCATTAGACAACCACTTTGCAATTATGTTAGCACAGCTGAAACTGTTGTGCTGATGACAATAGCCAGAAATCTGGCGATGTTTAGCCTAGTTGAGTATCTGGAGAATCAGCAATTGTGGGTTCGATTACAGGTGGAAAATGGCCAGAAACTATCCTCTGAAACTAGTCAGTGTATTCTTGTTCTGTGACATGAAGGCTATTCCATGTGAGAAATTGCCAAGAAACTGAAGATCTCGTAAAACACTGTGTACTACTCCCTTCACAGCACAACTGAGCAAGAGGTCAAATACATTAGTGTCTAGTTTGAGAAACAGACGCCTCACAGCTTCACTAAATAGTACCTGTAAAACACCAGTCTCAACGACAACAGTGAAGAGGTGACACTGGGATGCTGTCCTTCTAGGCAGAGTCGCAAAGAAAAAAAACGATTTCTGACTGGCCCAAAATAAAAGATCAACATGGGGAGAAGAACACCGACACTGGACAGAGGAAGATTGGAATAATGTGTTATGGACAGACAAAGAAAAGATTGAGGTGTTTGGTTAGCAAAAAAACATTAATGAGATGCAGACCAAATGAAAAGATGCTGGGGGAGTTCTTGATGTCAACTATCAAGCCTGGTGAAGGCAATGTGACGGTCTGGGGGTGCTCTGGTGGTGATAAAGTGGCAGATTTGTATAGAAAAAAGGAATCTTGAAGAAGGAAGGCTATCCCTGCATTTTGCAATGACATGCCATACACTGTGGACCAAACTTGATTGGAGCCAATATCCTCCTACAACAGAAGAATGACCCAAAGCACATCTCCAAGTTATCCAGGAACTATTTAAGAAAGCAGCAGTCAGCTGGTATTCTGTCTATAATGGAGTGACGAGCACAGTTACTGGATCTCAAACTTATTCAGCTGTTGTATGTATGTACAGTATATTAAAAATGTGTTTGGGTTTAACTGGATCAAAGCTTGAATTTAAAATGAACTTCTGGTTCAAACTCATTTTATCTATGGAAAACAAGGACATTATTAATGGAAAACAAGGACATTACTAAGTGACCCCAACATTTGTAATGATAGTGGGTGTGTGTGTGTGTGTGTGTGTGTGTGTGTATATATATATACCCACACCCATCTTTATATACATATAAAAAAAATGTAATTTTGAGAATTTATTTGTAGAAAATAACAACAGATCAAAATAACCATAAAATATGCATTGTTTTCAAAAACAATTGTATATTCATTTTTCAACAACAAAACACTTATGTTTTAACTTGGGAAGAGTTCATAAATCAATATTTGGTGGAATAATCGTGATTTTTTTATCCCAGCTTTCATGTGTCTTGGCATGCTCTCCTCTAGACTGTCCAATTGCTGTTGGGTGACTTTATGCCACTCCTGGCACAAAAATTCAAGTAGCTCAGCTTTGTTTGAGGGTTTGTGATCATCCATTTACCTCTTGATCAAATTCCTGAGGTTTTCAATCAGGTACAGTAATGGAAATTGGGCTGGCCATGACAAGGTCTGGATCTGGTGGTCCTCCTTCCACATATTGATTGACCTGGCTGTGTGGCATGGAGCATTGTCCTGCTGGACAAACCAATTCTCAGAGTTGGGGAACATTGTCGGAAAAGGAGGAAGCAGGTGTTCTTCCAGGATAACCTTGTACTCAGCTTGAGTCATGTGTCCTTCACAAAGACAATTCTGCCCGATCCTCCACCAAATTTCCCGATCCTCCACCACATTTCACAGTGGGTGTGAGACACTGTGGCTTGTAGGCCTCTCCAGGTCTCTGTCTAACCATTAGAGGACCAGGTGTTGGGCAAAGCAGAAATTTTGACTTTTGTCCGAGATGATGACCTTACTTCATTCCTCTTCGGTCCAATCCTTATGGTCAATTTGCAAACTTCTGCCTGGCTCTTCTTTACTTCTCATTGATTTAGGTCTATTTTCTAATTTTGCAGAACTTCAGACCTGCTCCTAGGAGCCTGTATTGAACTGTCCTCGCAGTGCACTTCACCCCAGCTGCTGTTTGCCATTCTTTTTGTAGGTCACTGGATGTCATTCTACAGTTGTTGAGTGACATTCGAATGAGTTGACGTCATCTCGGTCTGTGGACAGTCGCTTTCGCCCTCTGCCAGTCTGTAGCTTTGTTGTCCCCAATGTCTGTTGCTTGATCTTGTTCTTATGAACTGCCATCTATAATATTTTTAGGATGGAAGCAACCTGACCCTCACTGTATCTCTCTGACAGTAAAGCCAGAATGGAACCCTTATTTTCCTAACTCAAAACTTTTTTTCCAACTTTTTTGTCATGCTGAATATTTATTGTCATACTTTTTAATTCAAATTACCTTGGAGGAAATACTTGCACTGCTTTTTCCATCCAGCTGATTCTATTGCAAGAGGATGGTGAGGACCACAGCAGTGGTTTTTATACTTTTCCTCGTTAAATTAGATTTGGTTCAGGTAATTGCCTCATTAAGTAAAATGACATGTGCTTGTGTTGGAATTTAACAGTTACAGGAATAGAATGGCTGCCATACATGTAGAGATGCAGATTTTTTTTCCCAGAGATTTATATATATATGAATTCTTACAATATTGAAAAGGTTATTTGTTTTGGTTTAACTAGACTAAAGCTTGATTGAAAGTGTATTCCACACATAATGTAAGAATAGGTTGATTGCAAGTACAACTATTTGCTCACAGATAATCAATGTTCTTTGTTTTGGAAATATCCTGGTTAATTATTACATCTGAATGTCAAAGTACATGACAAGTCATTCGGGTGACAACACTGTTAGCTGGTTTACCACAGCTACTCATCAAGGTTACTTCATCCTAATGAAAGAAAATATTCAGTTGTAGCTAACTGCACATTTTCAACAGTAATTACTGAACATGTAAGCCCTCATTAGATCACCTCAATGAGAATCCATACCTGACAGATATACAAAATAAATAGCACAATAACCCAAAAAAGATCCATGTTGAATTCTTGATCAACGCCTTCGCATCAGGGGAGAAGCACAAGAACGCTCTGTTACTCACTCAACATACCACACAGGCAAATATGGGCCACTGTATGAAAAAAATAACAAGCTCAAAGAAGCAGTCCCTCCACAACCCCCAATATCCTTAAATTGGAATGAAGCAATGAAGAAAACATCCTTATATTTTTTACCCTGTTATATATGTTTAGTCTCTGCTATGCAATCTCAGGAACATTTTGTTTTGCCCGCAGTGGAAAGGCAAAAAGGTGACAAAAACACAAAAAATAGATGCTTTCAACTCCGGCAAGACAATGTTTTTTCGAACTCCTTTATCGGAGCAAATCAAAATAGAAATCCCTTGAGTTTTTTAGACATCGAGCTGCTCAAGAGTCACAATTGATATTTCTCCATTCTCTTTGTTGCTCTGAAATCCCTCTCTACTTTACTGGGCTTGTGGGAAAGACCTCACTGTAATAGTAACGCTACAGATAACATCCAATATCAGAACTTTATGTAGTTTTACTTGAGTCCTCTGATAAAGTGGGTCCGGCCCACCATACAGGAACAAAAGGCAGACAACTAGGGCCTCAGGGAGCTGGGGGGCCCCGAACCCAATAGTCATGAAATGTCATATTGTCTAGGGAATCAGTAATGAATACTCAAGGTGTGGGCCCTCCCAACGCCATCCTGACTAGGGCCCCCAAAACTCTAGGGCCGGCTGGGAATAAAAAGATAAAGCACAATCCTCAGCTAAGTCAAACTGAAATTTAACTCCAGGAACCCATTCAGATTTTGTTGATATATTATATACACAGTATAATATTCCAAAACAAAAAGAACACTGCTTCACATAGAATTTCTGAATGCTGTTGAGATGTTATTGAGATCAATTTGATAAATACTAATTTATGTAACGGCTTATCAACCGAGCCGCATCCTTGCAATTTGATGGCAATCTGATTGCTTTCAATGAAGTCCCCTTCTGGAAAACTGTCTAAAGCACTTTGTAATATCCAAACACATCCTGACGCTCTTCTACCATTTGTCTGCATAGGACTTATATGCTCTAGCAAGTCTACGGTAGCGGAACTGAAAACCCGCGGTGCACATTGTTTTAGATTGTCTTTATAATGGCAGTGCATTTGTTTTCATTTAGGTGTACTCTCCAGCAGTATATTCCTGGTGTCCAGGAACAGGGTCTCTGTGCTGAACATATTATATTCTGATCCCTCAGAAATAAATGATGTATCGATTTGAAAGTGTACCCTCTTGTATCACCTGACTGACATTTGTGACCCGCGGTGATCCTCGTTATATATTTTCGACAGGGTACTGGACATACTCTCACCATGGGAGCAATACGACATACAGCTATGTTCCATAGCGGTACTGTCCGGACGCAGCACATCGGCCGTCGTGTTATTAAAAGGCTTGAAATACATTACGAAAAAAGGTCATCCTAAAATGAAACCAATACAGGCCAGCCGAACAATGACACTCCAATCCAGAATACATTCGCTGATCCTTCAAACCGCACAGATGAGAGAAAAACATATTGTCCCTCTGCATGCTGGGGCACGGCGTCACAGCACAGTAACCAGTAGGGCTTGACTGATGCACCACTCACAATTGCAATTACTATTTTATTAAGGGGATGGCTTCTGCCATTGGCAGTGTTTCTTGGCAATGTTTAGGGGAGCTTGGCAGAGCCCAGGAGGGGGGGGATCTTTGCCCTAATTTGGGTCACCGCTTGCTCCACACGGGACAACAGTGAAAGACCTTTCACAGATCTAATCGGGGGAAAACACATATGTTGAATCCGTACTCGCTTCATTTAATTGGCCTAATTATTCCCTGCTTGATAGAGGGAAAAGACAAGGGTTTGACATTTCAGGCCCACAAAGACTTACTTCACACTGGTGCTATAAAAACGCATTTAAGGAGATGGAGGCTACCTGTCAAGATGACATCGTAGAGCCTAATTGGTTTAAATGGGGGACCATGCAAATGCTTTGCGCTAGAAAGTAAAGAGAGCATAGTGCCGTCCGTAGGGGAGAAAGTGGGGCCGCCGGTCTGAAAGCGAGACAGTCCCATAGACATCATGAATTAGCAGACGGAGGCAGGCGCCACAGAAAAGAAACAGTCAGGCAGACAACGATGCCCCGGACTACTGTTCGTCTTATACCAACAAATGTGTTCTGCTCAGCAAACACAGTGGAACAAAAAAACACTAAAGGAAAACAAGTAACAAATAAAAACACGACAACGTAACATAGCTGGATATGACCAGAACATGTGCATTTGTTCTCAGGTTCAATAGCAGACTATGAATAAGTACAGATATGTATATATATATTTTTTCTCATCATTATCCAGAAATAAAAAGGGGGTCAGGAGTGGGCGGATAAAGAGCCTGAGAGGGTTGAAAGTACTCTGCCTGTCAAACTGGGTTTCACACCAAGTGCCATGAAGGCAGCAACAAAACACTTATCATTGCAAAACAAACCATTTGTTGAAACCACGATGAGCAGAAACCTAATTATTTTCCAAATAGTTCTAATTACAGGCACAGCTATTAACGTCATTATCTTGTCCCCTTTTAGCTCAGATGACAGTTCGTTGGTCAGTCTATTCCAACTTTTCTCACTGAGTGGCGATTTGTTATGCGGGACTTTAGTTCAATATTCCTCTGACTTTATCTGTAGCCGGTTATGTTAAAAGGATTTCAACTCCATTTATTCAAGTGCTGATCAATGGCGTGCAATCACTGTACTTCATGCATTATGTATTCTAATGGAAAACACTTGCTTTATAGCTGAATGGCGTTAGGTTAACAGTCCCAAAAGGTAGGACTCCCGAAAGACTAATTTGAACTTCAAACAGGGCTTTCTCTCACTTCACTTTGAGCAAGTGCACAACAACTGGAAAGTGCGAGCACTTTTGGCTGTGGAAAAAGATTTATTACCCCCACGTCCTTAACCCAAATTATTATGAGCTATCATACTATAAATGGCCATGGACAATTTCACTCTCCACAGGGAGAGCATGAAAAAGAGAAGGGGGAAAAAAAGGGAGAGAGAGATAGGAAGAGGAAGAGTGAGATAACAAGAGCGAGAGAAAGGGTGAGATGCTCCCTTTGCGTTACTTTCATTTGTGGAATGAGTGAGAATAATTAAGTGATAAACCACACAAAAACACTGTTCATTTTCCTTATTTTTTCTACTGAAAAGTCAACCAAACCACAAGTTTGAACTTAACATGCTCAACCCATCTACTGTAGTCGGATATGGAAATATTCCAGACATCTCCAAGGGATTTTCCCCCCCACCCCTTCTTAATAAAAGTAGCATGCTATACCACTGACAAGGATCCCTCTGGACTGCTCAATGAGAACCATGAGACTGAGCTAAAAGCCCTTCGAGCTTCACTAAATCTAAAGTGGAGAAGGTGCCATCATGACATCCGAGTAAGTCCCAAAATACACTTTATTCCCTTAAGTGCACTACTTTCGAACCAGGTCAATGCACTTCAGTGAAAAGTAATACACTACATAGGGAATCATGTGTCATTTGGGATGCACAGCATCCCCTCAATAGTCTAGTCAAATACGGTAGACAGTTGGTAAAAAAACATTCATGTCTATGGAAACTGGTCTTTAATTATTCTTTTTTGCTATCGGTGGAGATGAGATGTAGCGAGCAACCAAACCAAATGTGGCAATTAGCTCACCAGAGCTATACCGAGAGAACATTAATTGCTTGATACTTAAAGTAATGTGAATGTGTGGAAATGTGTTAATTCAGGAAGTTAACATGATATTATCCAACATTTTTGAGTTTCTCTGATTTACAACCCCTTGGTAGGTAGGCCACAGGCTGTGGTACTGGAAGCTGAAGAGGAAATCTATATTGAGGTCAAGATTAAGGTTATCCAAATAATTATTACATCATATCAAGTTAAGTCTAACACCCATATATATATATATATATATTTATCCATTCTTTGCCTCAAGAACAGCATGGAATAACTCTTTGGTATAAACACATATGTGTTGCAAGTTAATTTAACAAAATGAACCCAAATCTATTGTTCTATCTGCCAAAACCTAGCAACAGAATATAACATCCAACCATCCACAATTAGTTTACACTACGAATAAATATGTTTAAGTGAGTATGCAGGCCATGGAGAAAAACATTTTCTTAAAGGGGACTGACGTTATTTAAAACAGAATCCATATCTTCCCAATATTCGCATATTTACCTGGCAATTCCCTACTAAACTATTAGGCCAAATATATGATATGACAGATATCCAGCATGACAGCCTTGTTATACTTCATGGTGCAGGAATGAAATGCATTTGGTTTGAATGGCACATTATTGAGATACATATTATGAAGCTTTACACTGTCAGTGGGTTTCATTACACAATTAGCACTATATATCTAGAGGGATTATTAGGGTAGGTTAACAGACATAAATCATACCAGCATAACATGGACATTATGGTTTTAATTACATTAAGACTTGTTAATTGCAACAGATGTGACCAACTCATACAAAATTAAGCAGAATTAGCTTAGCCTTATCATTGCGGCATTATCTTAATGGAATGTACATAAAGGGTGAACCTAATGATAAGTTGGATGCCTATTGAGGGGGCAGTCTGAGAGACGGTGGGTAAAATCCATCTGTCAGAAAATCACTTAGTGAACAAAAGATGCTAGCTAGAAACATGATGTATAAGCTGTAAAGAAGCACTTGTCTTCGACACAGAAGCTTGAACTGAAGCCAACCATTTTAACTGGCGCCATCAGTCTCCTCCAGGTAATGCTATTAGATGCCACTAATATCTTGGGATGCTCTTCAAATGGCAAATGCACTTTCACTAAACAGCAACACAGTAATAACCAGTGACAGGACTCTAGGAGCCAAGATTTAAAAAGCTTTTCCTTCTGATTGGCTCAAGTAATTGGGGATATAAAACCCTTAGTTCATGGAATTTAAAAACTAAAACTGAAATTTTCCTTACTCGTCATTATGGTTAATGTTACTACGCAACAAAGTTGGTCCTAGAGCACAAATATCCAAGCCCCACAGCTGTTTTTAGGGGCCTCTCAGACAATAAAAACATGAGCACAAGAACAAATTCACATTGTGCTTGATGGACTTGTTGCTTTGGTAGGAGCTAAACAAGCGCCAGGTTACATATTTTAAATGTCATTTTTATGTGTCTATAGAGACTATATATTTAGCTTAATCCTCTCTAGTAGCAGATTTCTGAGTGAAAAAAAACACACTTGGGAACCCTCATATTACTTGCGAGCAGCTATTTGTGTGTTGTAAACATCATATGTGATTGGCCAACATAGAATGGTTCTCTAGTATCTGTGAAATGGATTGCTATTCATTGCTATGCTGGGGCGAGAACTTCCAAAAATTGAGTAACTTCAACGTCACTTTACGTTGCCTCACCTTGACGCAAAAGGATGAATGCAATGTAATTTGGCTTAGGAAGTCAGAAATCCAGGGGAAAAAGACTCAAGCTTCTAGCATGTGCAGTAACAGCAAAAGCATATTCTATAATAAAAAAATAAACATTTATCTCAAACTTCTGTTACATTTATACACTGACTGACATATTCACTTAACTTATTAACGTTAACTTTTTGATATACCGTGCTCAGCTATGCCTGTTTCAAAAATCTCTTGCCTACCATTCAGGTTTCAGATCTGGTCATAGATCCGGTCATCTCTGCTGGCTCATTGCTATACATTTAAATTGTCTGCTGAAAAAGTAACAGTCCAAAGCCATTGACAAAGTGACTTATGACTTATTTAGATGCTTTCATCAGTGGCATGAAACCGGCTACATCTGGTTATCTTAATTTATTTTAATATTCATTTCCCCAAGACACATTTGGCTCATTCTCAGTTATGGCATATATTGACATACCCTGTACTGATTGGATCATAGGATCTTCAGGGATTCCGAATCCACAAGACACCTGGATTGGGTGCGTGAGCTTTGGGGGACCTTACCACATAATTTTTATCTATATAGATATATTTTCTTACCTACTTGAAATCTTTTGTCATGAGGAATTACATGTATTATCTATTAGGGGTGCAAAAGTCATCAAATGTAAAATAGTGGGCCATGGAAAAAATGTGTGGCCCTGGTCTTGAGCCTTTATTCAGATGATTATCCAAACTTTCCATCCCACTAGAACAGGCAACTTTCCAGGTGTGGCTATTTTTAAAACGCGAATCATATTTTGAACTCAGTAGGGATATATATATATATATATATATATATATATATATATATATATATATATATATAAATAAATAAATCACAGTGTAACTGCATTTTCTCTTAGAAGGACAGAACCATATGAAATGTACAGTTCTGTACCTTGAACATAACCAAGGGCGTCACTCAGGGATCATTATTTTATCTGTTTTTTATTCAGTATTATTTTCGTTTTAATTGCAGAAAAAGGAAAAATTTATGAATATTGATAATATATTAAAATACATTATAATATTCAATATTTTGAACACATTTGTGTATGCTGTTGTCTGCATGGCTTACTGTTAGAGCTTCAACCTGCCTTTGTTGCCTTGCAGAAATAATTTGTTTTATTGAAACCAATACTTAAGGTAGGTAAAACCAATTACTAATCTCACTGATCATGTTCCCACTTATGAATGAATATCTACTGCATGTATCTGTATATACAAAAGGTTGTCCTTGAAAGAGAATGATGAGATCAAGTTGGATAGCTGAGAATGAATGATTCAGTGTCCATTGATTCCGGCAATCGTGTTTATATGATGGCAGTTTATATGAGTCGCTGTATTGAAGGTACTGGATGAAGCTTCTTATACAATGCTTAAAAAAATGGGGTAACTTAACTCACAAATCGAATCTCAATGAAAAAAATATTTTAAAGATCAAAATCTTTACTGAAAATTGTGTAGTTTGTTGAGAACAAAATTATGTAACAACGGTCAGTGGAACCAAAAATCTCCAATCGATTGCGGGCTGGATTCATACTCTGTTCCAACTTGTGTGAATTTCATCATGGCAGCTCATAATGTGACTAGGTAGTGTGTATGGCCCCCAGGTAGGCACTCCTAACGTCTGGGCTTGCTCCTGATGAGACGGTGGACAATGTCCTGGGGTATCCCCGCCCAAACCAGGATCAGGGCATCACTGAGCTCCTGGACAGTATTTGTCTCTACTTGGTGGCGGCGGATGAACTGATACACAATGTCGCAGAGGACCTCAATTGAATTCAGGTCTGGGAAATGTGGGAGCCAGTCAATGGCATCAGTGCCTTGATCATCCAGGAACTGCCTGCACACTCTGGCCACAGGAGGCTGACCAGGAGGAACACAAGGCCAAGTGCACCAGCGTAAGGTCTGATGACTTCATCCCGGTACCTAACAGCAGTCAGGGTACTGTTAGCTAGCACGTGGAGGTCTGTGCAATGCTCCAAGGATATGCCTCCCTAAAACATCACTGACCCACCACCAAACCGGTCATGCTGGATGATGTTGCAGGCAGCATAACATTCACCATGGCTTCTCCAGACTCTTTCATGTCTGCCACATGTGCTCAGTGTGAACCCGCTCTCATCTGTGAAGAGAATGTGACGCTAATGAAGAGAATGGGATGCCAGATATGGCAGACCTGCCAAATCTGGTGTTCTCTGGCGAATGCCAGTCGAGCTGCACAGTGCTGGGCTTTGAGCACAGGTCCCACTAGCGGACGTTGGGCCCTCATGCCACCCTCATGGAGTCTGTTTCTGACAGTTTGGTCAGAAATATGCACACTAGCAGCCCTCTGGAGGTCATTTTGTAGGGCTTTGGCAGTGCTCCTCCAGTTCCTCTTCACACAAAGAGGAACTGGGTTCCTGCTGCTATGTGTGCAATCTGAATGTGTTGCAGGTACTTCCTCATGCTACCAGTAGTGGCAAGGACACTAGCAAAACGCATAACTAGAGAACAATCAGTCAGGTCAGAAAGGATATGGAGAGAGCAATTGTATGTGGCCACCATCTGCAAAACCATTCCCTTTTTGGGGGTCGTCTCTCCAGTGCACTTGTTGTCACTTTCATTTGCATCATAACTGGTGACATTCATTCACAATCACTTATGCTTCCTAACTGAACAGATTGATATCCCTGAAATTTACCTGACTTTGTGTTGTACATGTTCCCATTTTTTTAGCAATGTAGTATCATGTGATTTAGAGTGGGTTATAGGTTCAGTACACGTAACTGCTTTTTTTTAGATCTGACTTCTTTAAAGTCTCATGGATCGATGCATTACACTTTTAGTGTTTTAAAGCCTACTTGCAAAAAGTTCTGCTGTAACTTTTTCCTCATCATTAACCTTTAGATATATAAGTTTCCATACCTTGACTCAGCCATGGCTAGCTCTGGAGAACCCCTCAATCTTCATTGATTGGGTAATTCAGAAGACTCTTAGAGGGCCTTATTACTGAGGAATGTGTTCAGTTCACTTGCTTTTCATGTTTTTCTGTATGCATTTAATGTAAACTGGTTGCAGGGCTCATCTACAAAAGAGATCTTGGTCTCAACATTGACTTTCTGCTTTACTAAAGCATCCTAAACAATGTACATATAACTCTCAACAGCAATCAATGTTTTCACACGAGGACAGTGTGAACAGTAGTTTTATCAGTGGAACCCGCATGAAGTTTCACAGTAGTTTTATACCGACAATTTGAAGTTATCTTTAAGATTAAGGAAAAGAGACAGCAAACAGAGACTGATAATGTGTAGTCTCCATTCTTGTTACTAAACATAGCACTAATTTTCTCCAGTGGGAACACTTTAAAGAACCCACAGTACCACTGATTTATTGTTGGTGGCTGTTTTTTTTTCCAGTTAGGGAGAATGTATTTACAGGGTACAAAGCCTATTTTGTTAAGGAGCTGTGTTGAGTATGTCTTCTATAGAGACAGATACTGGGAGAACTTAGAAAGCACAACAACGTTGTTAAGCTAGATTCCGAGGGTCATTAAAAATGGATGCCAAGGGTTAGGGTCACACTGTCATTTGAAAAATCTCAGTCAGAAGGCTGCATTCAGCCTACAACATATTTTGGAACTACAAACTGTACCAACTACTTTTTTTACTTCTACAGAACACCAGTAAATGCAACAAGTAAGTGACTGTATACAGACATGTATAAAAGAACTCCTCCTCACCCCCTCACTCCTCCCTCCAAATCAACCATCTCCAACTTCTGTTCTTCCCTGCCTTTTACCACTGTGCCTTAACATTTCACTTTCCTCACATCACTCAGTGTGTGAGAAACAGAAATGTATATAGGTCTTTACACCTGGTTCTAACATTTGTCCATTCACCAGATCTTTTCACATTCTAAAGCTGTACACATTCCAATTAAGCAATTATATTTTAGAAATATGTGGATGTTTAAAA
Organism: Esox niger; assembly: GCA_016801105.1. Lineage (NCBI taxonomy): Eukaryota > Metazoa > Chordata > Actinopteri > Esociformes > Esocidae > Esox > Esox niger. Next base: position 102,895 of record JACXGJ010000239.1, on the reverse strand, counting down.
TATGCATAGTAATTTCATTGTGATCAAGTGTTCCTGGCCACATCTGGACTAAGTAGTCAGGCGAATGTTGTGGCTCAATATGTTTAGACGGAAATGGGCATTGAAACCGCAACCCTTTAATAAAGTTCAGTTTGCTTTCCAATATGTGTTTTACAGCAATGTCATTGAAGTGTTGGACAAAACACTCGTACATATAAATATTTTCTATTCCTCACCTTGAGTAAAGTTTGGGATTCTTCTTCAAGACAAGTGAACTACAGCTTCTGCTTGGGAATGAAACAAATCTCAACCACTTTCATGTCACATTGAATAACCTTCTCTGTTGGAAAGAAGTAGGTTTTGGAATATTCCACTTAGAACCAACCAAACATACCCCACAATACCTTCCTCTATGTATGTCATGAACCAGTTGCTTGCACTGACTCGAGGCAGTACAAGACCGTTACTACTTAATTAGAATGTGTTGACGTGATGAAAGAATGTTAATGCAATAGCAAGGTAGAACATTCAACATTGTAGGATACTAGCTAGATTATTTTTCTTTTATAATGCTACTGACTCATTAGGCTAGACTGGACATAATGGAACATTTTTGTTCATCAAACAGCATAAATAGTACTCCATTTGGAGTCACGCTATAAAGTATGAAAAACAATTTACTGAAGTCAATCCCCCTGCAAATTCTAATGTTTGTTGTGACACACACTCTCCTTTTGTAATTCACTCCTTTTCTCTTTCTTTTTCTAAGGCATACGCGTACAGTATTTCTTGAATAACTGGAAAGTTTGGGGTGCTGCAGCAAATATGACATTTAGCAGCGATAGAGGAGACCCTGCAGTAGCCTCTACACCCCCAGTGCTAAGTTTGGAATGTACTATAGATGTTTGCTCAAGCCTCTTTATGAACCTCCAGTTACATATTACATTTTTAGCATATTTCTGGTTTCAGCAAGTGTAGTATCCATTGCAATGAAAAATGTCTAGCTGTGATTTATTTTTAAAGGAAAATATTTTTAGAACATTTCCTACATCTGATGGAAGGATTTAGGGAACATACATGATTAACAAACATTTCTCCAGTACAGGTTGCATGGACAATGCTATACAGGAAAATCCCCCACATGTTGCTAGATTGACCATCTTTTTAACCTGCTTCTTGCCCAGTGTTAAAATTGTATTATGGTCTATGCTACTGTATGGAACAGTGTCCTGACAAGAAGACACATGTGTCAATGACAGGCAAAATAGGGCATTCTCAGCTCATTCTAATGCATGCTTCTAAATTAATATCACTAGAAAACATCTTAAAACACACAAATTCAGCTATTTTGTAATATACAGAACTTCAGCTTTTGTACGTTACTTATACTGTCTGTAACAGGAAATTGTTATATGGTCATTTTGTATGAAGATTGATATATTATCTGCCTCATAACATTAATCCTGATCTTGCAACCCTAACTTTATAGAGAACAATGAAGTCAGGATGGTTCATACAGAATAAGGCAAGGCTACACATTTAGTTTTTTATCTGAGACTGAGGTGTCTTTTAGAGTTTTGGCCTTTTTTACAGTATTAAAAACAAAAAAATATGGGTATTAAACCCATAATTAAAAAAGCTATCACAAATTTATGTAAAACATTTCTTTATCACACATTTCAGCTGCCTTTTAGGCACCAGAGTTTCTTAACCTACAGTATGGTTACTCTGAAAAACATTCCAAGAGTGGGGGATGGAGTTGTCTTACAGTAGTTTTACAGTAGTCTCATTCTGAGTAAGACAGTCCCTTTAACTTGCCAGTACGGTAAACGTGTTTTGTAACTGTTGTTTTGCCATTTATTTTAAAGGGGAAATAGTCACAATGTTTCTGTAGGTCAGCCTAATATGCAAACATCAAACTGTGTCTGGCCCTTTTGGAAATCAGGGAGCACCAGCCAACCAAAGTTTACAAAATACAATGATGAATGCCAAAGTTGGCATCAGTAATAAAATGCAATGCTGCTTTATACAGTAGACAAGCTCTAGAGGTTTCCATACTGAAGCATGCATATAAAGCATTAAACCATAATCTCATAACATAAAAGCAGCACGAACAATTTCATTTCCATACAGACTTGACTTGTTTGTATGAAATAGACCTATTTTAATAGTTGCTTCTTAACCAACACATACATATGTAAAGACAGATTCTCATCTTACCAAATCACATGGTATTTTTAAGAAGGAACACGTTCTGTGAATTAACTATCCAAAGTAGCAATTTTGAAAAAATCCAAACCTCGATGTTGGGACCTAGAGAATAGCATATTGTTATAATTGCATCTATTACTAATGTAAGTCCCACAAGTGAATCCTAGGTACTTGAAATCAGCATGTCAGTGTGCAACTGTTTCTTTAACTGAGGGAGCTGCCACATTTAGTACTGGTTTATCAGTATAAAAAACTTTTAATACCTACAATTCTATTTAAACTGTCAATTGTAATTTCCAGTTTCTCACCGTCTTACAGATATCGTTTATATACAGAGTAAGCAGCGTAGGAATCAAAGTAGAACATAAAGTAATGTACATGCAGCCCATGCATTCTGAGTTCTACCGCTACAGTCATATGAAATGCCTTCCGCACTCCGCCCCTGTCTCCTGCCTCCTAGCTGCAACGGTACACAAACAACAACCTGCAAAAGCACGTTAACTTCTCCCCATTGATGGAAATCCAGCCGCTATTTTAATCTTTGAAACCCACAATCCAATTTTGACTGTTATAATACTGATTGGATTATCGACCAAGGTATCAACTTTTGGCTGCTACTACTGCTTATATTATAGGCATCAGATAAGTGCCACATATCCAGGTATTTAATTCCTCACTTACACGTAACCTCATGCAAGTTCTGCAAATAACAGGACCACAGAATCGCTGGGGGGGTTTCTAAAGGGCTGTAAGGTCCCTGATGGTTACACTTGCATTATCGTGTAACAATCAAAATCTACCGCGCAAGGGACAGAGCAAGGTTTACTTAAACCGTGTACAAATTCCCAATTTAATCGTGACATTGCCTAAGGGGGCACAGATATGAGTAAGTGTATCATAGAATTCGCATAATCTCGGGTTGAATCTATTCACTTGAAGGATTACGCTGGAATATCAAAGAAACACAAAAACATTTTTGCCAAAAAAACAGGATCAGGAACTCCGATAAATTCATTGAATGCTGTGGGTGAGATATAGGAATAAGAGGGAAAAGAGGAATCTGTTAGCTGCTCCAATGTTCTGTTCCCCCTCCAGGTGACTCCGGGAGAAGTCGACTGAAGGATTATCCCAGTCACATAATGTTCTTCTCACTGGGCTTTGTTATGACTTTAAGAACAATTTCTAAATGAGTTATTCATAGTTGGCTGAATACTTAGAAAAGTGTGACACTGGAGTCTCATAAACGTGTGTAATGAACAGCATGTGATAGGAAAGTGTACTATGTCACAAACCTTTCCCAAAAATTGTATATACGTATTACAATGAAAGCCATATTAACCTATGTAGCAAACAGTGAGATCATTTGTCTGCCTTAGCTGTTTCTACTGGCTCTTATTTGGAATCTGGCATACGTTAACTTTACTAGAAAATGCTGGGACTATCAAGCTCCTTGGTCATTTTGGTTGCTTTCAAACCAGATAGAGGACCACATCAGAATACATCTATGTTCTAACTGAGTTATACAAACTAGCAATCAGATATCTCCAAGAGAGGTTCACTGCAATCTCTCTCTCTCTCTCTCTCTCTCTCTCTCTCTCTCTCTCACTCTTCATTTATAGTTAAATAAATAGTTTAGTTTAGCTATTGATAATTAAACGTAATTACATCCTAGCTGTACACTCTGCTTGCCTCTTTTAACTGGTCACGTTGTTTTAATACTTCATGAATTTTAATTTGTTTTGAAGGAGACCAGACTGAGCCAATCCCCCAGTTGTATGAAGTGACAGAGACTAAGTCAAATTGAATTATCATCTCTCTGTTTCATGGCCCTCCCAACCTTTCCTCCTTCCTCCCGCCTTCCATTGTACTATTTTTTCTCACCAGCTGCCTCTGGACAGTGCTAAGTTGCCATACCTTTGTTTTAACTCCAGTCGCCTCCAGTGCATGTAAATTACTTCTGCACTTGACGTTTGAAGAGAGAGATGAAGTAAAATTCCCCAAGTGCAATATCAAACAGATAAGAGGCAGGATTCCTAACTTTGCAGGGAGCGTGTATCTCGACATGCTATGCCTTTTAAGTATTCTCTTTCAAGTTAAATTGTCAAGGACAGTTCGTTTTGAAGGCTTCTAATCTTGATTTAAAAATATATATATTGATATAAAAATGATTTTACCTGTAGTGCATTTCCACTAATGGGATTCACTCAATTCTACATATACAAAAGGGAAACAAACCAAAAGTGTGTTTTTGCTAATATGAAGATGTGAATTATCTATGAAACGAACCAACCATACATACGCCTGTTCATATTCAGAGCCAATGCAGAGCTCATTACATTTGCTGCTTATGATTAGCATTGAATCATATAGAATTGTAATTGGGTTCTGCTGCGAGTACAGATAGAATATTTTATAGCAAGGCAACGAAAGGAGTCCACATTGCTTGCCACCTAGCAGAGCACAGGGAGCCCAATTCATCTCTAAAAGCAAACAAGGTGACAATGAATGTATGTGTGCTCAGCATTCATTAATCAGATATCAAGCAAATTTACAATCCGACTGCAAGTTCTCTTAAAATTGTCTGTTGAATAAATGTCTGTGCCATTTTGTTGAGCAAACAGACCATCCAAATGCAGCTGGTTGCAGTAGAATTGTGCACTGAATTATCCTCTGTGACATTTCATTGAGCCAACTTATCCCAACGCAGCTGGTGGCCATACTGTTATACCTTGAGTCAAACTCAATACTGGCTTGCAAAGTAATGTGCGATTTCAATTGGAATCCAGCCAAGTAAGGAAAAAAATTTGAACTTTCAACCACTCGTAACCTACATTATGTATGACTGCCGAGGTAGGAGAGATTGATTATTGAGACTACATAATTCATGTGGAACAGCTATTTCAATAACTGATGCAGAAAGTCCAACTGCCAACAGATTGCACTCATTTAAAAGAAAATACATGTTTTAATATGTATGTTTGTGTACTATAGTATATGACTAATCGTCCAATCAATTTACATGCCAAATTGAAATGTGCAAAAATGTAGTGACGAGCAAGGTTTTTAGGTTATTTGTCGTTATGTTAAACAAGCTTGTTCAAAATCAGCTAACTTCAACCAAAGTTGGTTGATCCAATGTACAGTATCCAGTAATAAGACAACCAGATGCAATACTCTTGCGAGTTTCCTCAGAATTGGGGCATATATTTGACCCAGCATAGTTGTGCCTTTCAAAGGCAACCATGATTTAGTATTTTACTCAACAAGCTCTGTCATAATCAGCTTACTTTCAGCAATATTTTGTTGAGAAGTAAAACATGTTCACATTAGCCCAATATGTTTCCCTTTGAAAGTCAACCAGCTCAGGGCCAAACACTGATTGACTGATACAGTGCTGGGTTGTAGCCTTATTTGACTTAACAGTGTGAAGCAAAACTGAACTAATCTTCTAATTTTCAAACACACAGCATCTTCACCCATAGGTTCATGCTATATCACATAGGTCTACCACAGACAGGACACTGGAATATGACTGTAGACGGTCGGCTGGACATCAGCAAAACAGTCCATCTTCTACGGCCCTACCAGTTACAAATGGATAGACCCTCTGCAACTACACTAAATTTGGCCTAAATTTTCCCCTAGCTTGTGTCTAAGAACAGACAACTACTATGCAGTGACCGAACTGGAACACCCAGAAGTTAACGATGGATACTATGCTGCTGGACACCTCTGGCTATCCCTTTGTTGTGTCTAAAAATACAATGTCCCTATGGTCCCTCTCTAAAAAGCTGAGGCTCATTTGAATGTTTTCTTTTTTTCCCTTTTCCTCTGATACATGTAAGCCTGAGAACGGGCTACATACTTTATCTATCCTCGTGTAGCGGTTGTAGTGAGAGATGCTTACTGATCCCTGCTGAATCAGGAAACAAAATAACACAGAGGCCAGAGAAGAAGCGAACCACTCAGGGCTTCCCACGCCTCTAGAGGCAGACATGATCTCATGTTATCCATGTTTTCTCTCAAGCATAGACAGACAGTGCCATGTCTATGAGACCTGTGTTGAAGAAAAAAAGCTCCTCTATTCATTCACACTGCTAAATTATGCATCGTAGAAGCAGAGTGAGTCTAATTTAAAAAGAATGTTCCAGTAGCTTCGACTGTCTTCCTTTGCGGAACAAGAGCATAGTATAAGACTGGAAAAAAGCCTTTCAGATTTACTGTTGTTCCAAGTGATTTACTTGACATTTGCACCTTCACCAGAATACACAAACACATTGGCTTTGTTGTGGATTGGCTGAGTCGGAGGCGACTAATTTACTTAGGCTGGGATTCAATCAGATGAAGCGTTAACCGGCGATAGACGAAACCTGCAGAGCTGGTGTTTTGGCGGTGTCAGAGGTGTAACTGCATTAGTGCTGTCAAATCGCTGAACGGTTGCTCGTGCGTTCGTCACAAAGCCACACCCGTCCCACGCGCATTAGAAAGAGAATGTGAAGGCCGCATAGGCTAGGGTAGAAGAATTTATATCGGCCTAATCAATGTAGGAGCTGCATGGGATTATTACATATTTGAGTCGGTGCGTCCAATGGAAATGTCCGCAATAGACTAACTGGCTTTATACCCTCCAGGCTGCTTGTGGATCTTCCAGCCCGAATGCAGTTCCACCTATGATGTGGACTCTGATTGAATTGGGCCCTTCATTAGTCATTCGACCGACCACTGACGCTGTGTTGACTGTACATCCCTGCAAATAAACCAAAAACAGAATGTCGTCAGGACGTCCCAGGAGTCTCGGTCCTCTGGACGTCCAGTTTGCAGGGATTATCGTGCCGTTCCTTGAGCTCTGTCCTAAAATGGCATAAAAGTGTGTGCACCGTGCAGGGAAACGGTGCCGTTTGGGACGCACAGCCCGTGTCCCTGTCTCTTGTGCCACACCGAGGCATTTGTGACCTCCGTAAGTTGCCCTGAGTGGACTCGGCATTCAGCAGGGCACATGGCATCATGAGACACATGAGGAGATGCACCGTGTGGTCATTGGTAATACAGTGTAGCTCAGTGGCAAACAATGGCACGTCCATCACCGCGCTGCAGTCACTCCATTGTGAAAGGGACCATGTGCCTCACAAGCAAGATAAGGAAAAGGAAATCACACTGAGACAGGGAGGGAAAATGAAAAATAGAGAGAGAAAAAGAGATATGGGAGTGTAAGAAAGAGGGAAATAAGGAAGGAGAGAGATTCATCTCTTGCATATAACGTCGTACACACATTATTCGATTTTGTGTATCCTGTTTTGCTTCTCCTCTGAGAATTGTACGCCCATACATAAATATATAGTTCTTGGAGGCATTTTATCATTGTGACACACCCCAAGCAAATATATTCTCAATTAAATGCCAATGTTTGCATTCCTAGAAAAACCAGCAGCACAAAATGCTCCCCAACTGACTCTGCCGACGGTGGTCGATGTGAGACAAGGGGTCAAACAAATGTGGTGAGTCTAGGTGACCTTAATCACATTCGGGTTCATTCAGGCTCCCGTTTCACTCGTGGTCCTTATTTCAGGTCACTGCCTCAAAGTCAAAGTAGGGCATAGTCATTATCTGGCAGCAAGCACAATCACCCAGACAATACAATAGGGCCTGTGCTCGCAATTCACTGAAGTGTTGTCCATTTCCTCAGGTTGAAGTCATCCCATGTGCACACGAAGATCCTATCACACAAGCTTCTGTACCCACATTCTCTCATGCGACACTAACCACCCAGGTTGTCAGATTCACAGCACAAACTTCACACTAAATGGAAGTGCGAAAACAACGTCAGAAACAAATTAACCCTAATTCCTTCACATACATTTCTCACTTAAAAGTTTGCTTTGTTGAATTGCAATTTCACATGGAATATACTATCCCGCGATGCAGTGAACAGTGGCAAACCTCTGTTTCCATTTACAGCTTGCTTACATTGTAATTATGCCAAACTAGACACTAATTTAGTAATTGGAAAAAATTGTTTTTTAAAATGTGATTTGAAATATGTTTTTGTCTAGCAGTTGTTCAACCATTAAACCATTAACAGAAAGGTGTTCACAGTTACCTATTAGGCTTGCCAAATGTAAATACAAACTCCATGCTTTCCTTTACTTGCTCTGGACCACCATTTGGAAAGTTACAACTACATTTACACAGAATGAGATAAAATAATAATAAAAAAAATAAAAAAAGATATCAAGAGGCTTGTGAAGGGCCACGATTAACTTTAACTTTCACAGCTAGAACCTGAGATGAATAGATATTACTTCATCATCAACATCTGAGCAGCCAACCAACACCGACCGCAGTAACAAAGAGCATCAGAATGATATGTAATAATCTACCCGACTGGTTCCTAGAATGAGCCTGATCACTCTTTTTGAAGACTGCATGCACATAAATTCTTTATGATAGGCGATGAATATCACACATATTATTTAAGAATACTCTTTACAATTTCCCTGAATATGTCTGTCTTACTGGTCTCTCTTTCCTGCTAGTCCACACTAATCACAGCAGATCTAAGTTTATTTTGGACACTTGTCCAAGTGGGGAAAATGTCAATATATTAGTTGAAAAACACACCACTAGGGGCAATGGTGAGATGTATGTATTTACAGGGAAAATTTGATCTAGATTCATATTTGAATTACATTTTACTTGCCCTGAGTTGTTCTTGCAGGCCCATGGAGTTATTTTTCATAACAAGACATTATTTATCACCATACATGCCTGAAATGATCATTATTAGCATCGTCCAAATAAATTAATTGAAACTGGGTATATTCACCACACACAACCGATGGTTTTCGGCAATGATGTCAAGGGTAATTAACAAAGGCTCAGTGATTCTTTTGGGGGACGCCACAAAGTTACATGAAATTGTCCAGGCAATCACCAATGTGTCATGCGTAAGAACAGCTCTTAGCCTTTTTGTTTAAAGAACAGGTGCTACATTCACAAGGAATGTAAACATTTTATTGTACAATAATAAAATCAATGTGTGAATAATGAAAATGACACAGATCCCACGAACCCAGACTGTAGCTTTAACTGCTTCAACATTTACCTAAATATTTCATATATTCACTGAAATATTTAAGTAACATTGCAAAATTCACCTCAAATGACTTGTCTCCCCTGGCTGTCTGACCATGCTGCGCTCGCACTCCCTTCTGATCCTGCTCAGACATGACGAGCACGATGTGTACTGATGACCAATTAATCCTGTTGAGCTTTAGAACAGTTGGACAAAAAAGTTCATTCCATTTAGCGGCTCTGAAAAGACACAGTCTCAGCTGAAAGAAATTCTGATTTTTAAATCTTAAATTTCTTGAAGTTATCATTTCAATGTGCTGCATGTTCCAAGGTTTCCGTCGGTCCTAAAGCACATCAGCAACATATTTTTGTATAACAAAACTAGAGGGTAACGCAATTTAGAGTGGAGGGGTGATGACGCCCATACATGAAGCTTCTGCCCATGGTAATAGCTAAAACTAACCTTAACATAAGCCTTTAGCTAATAACCTTAAAAGGGTACATACACCATTGTTTTCACCTATGCATATATATATATTTTTCCTTTCACGACACCAATATAGACATTCACCTCGCCCTGGACAAACGTTGAATAGCGATGTGCGACAGAGGCTGCTTGTTTTAGTCATTCTGTGGTATCTAGACGGAAGAATTGTAACATTCTTCTATCATCCTCTGTGCTCCTGAAATCCACACCTCATTTGACATCTTGCTACATTATCCACCGCTAATGACTCTGTAAATGCATTGATCTTTGCAGACAGTTTGAAGTGTATGCAACCAGTGTCTACTTGCAGCTCAGAAACAGAGGACTTTACAATCAGACCAAGACAAAGCTGTTCAATAGTCTGTTTTTTCATAAGTCATGCCCATAAATCAAACAAAAGTCATGTTCCAAGTCCATAAGATGGTACTTTAACAGGTATATGATACATCATTAATCACATTATTAAGGGTATAAATCACTACATGCTGTATGTTGCACATTGATTGGTTTTCTTAGCACAGTCCAATGTCTTTGTTTAAAGTCATTGACAAGGAGTTTAAACAAAGACATACCTGTCATCTTATGAATTCAATACATATTATGCCGACTATATTCTATGAATGCAAAGACTGCCCATTAATTAAAATCAACAGTTATTGGAATCATTCTATAAAGAGTTGTGAATGCATTATTTTCCCAGATGACAGTGCAGCAGGTAGCTTTTGTTTTAAACTCAAATATAGTTAGACAACCGTAGTTTCCAATTATAGTACACACCTGCTTACAAAGGCAGGGAAAACATCAAATGATTAAGCCAAACAGATGAAAACTGAAGAGCAAACCTCAATCATCCATTTCTCTTAGCTTCAATTAGTCAATGTACTGATAAAATTAAACAAATGCTGTGGTCGAATGGAAATTATTTTTGGGGGCATTAGTTTTAGGAGAACTTCATGGTTTAGACCATGCACTTCCGTGATATAGCATTATGACATGAGCAAGAAGCACGACTGTACTATTTCCTGTGTACATGAAATTGACATCTCTTCATTACAATATGCAACATAATTTACGATCGAATCACTTAGTTGTTTCGACACCTATTGGGATTTAGGCAAAAGGTAAGACTATATATATATCTTAGTAGGGTCAGATGGCTGGCTGAATGACATTTAGAGGCAAGGGTTAAAATGAGGGTTGTTTCTTCAACGAGCAAGGAAAGGGGTCACCGGCTGTAAAGTACAGCCCTGAAGTGTTACAAATGCCTAAGGCGCTTCTCCAACACCCATAGTGATGCACACTGTCTGATGGAAACTTGGGCCACTGTCTATTGCGTGGTCAACACATTGAGCAGAGGGAGGAGGGTTTAAAATTCAAAAGCGGGCTACTTATGAGATATCACTTCTGGGACATGTTCTCGCCACGGGAGTCGGGGTGTCCAGTCCACTCGGCCATGCAACAGAGGGTGTCTGAGAGGCGGTGATTAGCACACTGGCCAGTTAATTTTAGCAGGGTTTGGAATGGGACTAATCAGGAATTAAGAAGCAGCATCCAGTCTAAATCGCCTTCTTTACGCATTCGCAGGGGATACTTTCAGGATGGAAAAAAGGCAATTGTCTGCGGCCTTACGATTATCCCCTGGAAAAGCCTATAATCTGGCTGAAAGTACTTAAGGAGTCAAGCAGCAAAATAACCAACATTGATTATCATCCATCCACTGTTCTTTTTCTCTTCTTTTCCCTTCACCACAGTAGACGGACAAGGGAGGAGGAGAAAGAGGAGGAGAAAGAGGAGGGGGAGGAAGTCGTTCCACGGAAGACGTTGCACCGGCTAGCCTGGCCCCTCCTTTCCACCATCTGTTTTAACAAATGTTAAGGCTGGACTAAATACCCCTGAGTCCTTTGTTCAAACCAGATTATGAGCTATTCTAGGAAGGGGACTTGCCTCTTATCGTCTCCCAATCTCTTTTACAAAAGTAAGTCAAGAATTGCTGTACGGGATTACCAGGATTAGGAGCGACCACAGACAAGGTTCTCAACTCTGTGTCTTAAAGTTGCTAGCCCTTAGCCAGGCTACCTTCTGCTTACTAGCATCTAAAGACATGCAAAGCCTTCCGTCCCGTGCAAGTGTCTGAAGCCACCAGCTGGCCCATTGATTCTTATTTCCTTGAAAGTCGCTATGGTGTAGAAGCGCTTGCAAAATCACTTGGTTAGAGAAGGAACAAGCGTCTTTTCTTTAGATGTTGAAATCAAAGGTAACATTTCGAATAATAGGCTCTATTTTTGTCTGTCATTAAAAGGATATTTTGGATTATGGCAAAGATGCTCTTTATCTATTTCCCCAGAGCCAGGGGAACTCATGCAGATTGAAACAGAATTTGCTAAATTACTGCAATCACTGTCTGGTGCTAGCAAATACCATAGACTTCCAGTCATTGAGCTTACGCCAGTTAGCATTGGATTAAACAATGTGCAAAAACAATGGTCTGTACAAGTTCTTATGACTCTGCGGAAGCAGATAAAGAGCCACATAGACTCTTTTGGAAAAGTATGTTGGCAATTTCAACCTATTAAAGCCAACACTGCTATTTTCTAACTGTTAGGCAAGGATTGATAATTTACAAGTCTTTCATCAGCTCACTTGGAGTCAGATGGTAGGGTAAGGAAAGACGTGACGTATCTATAAAAACGTGATCCAAAGTATGACGTAATTTCAGACTGCACCGGGGTAGAAACTTAAGACCAGCCAAAAGACACATTTGGAAACACATTTCGATATAGCACAAATTTTGTTTGTTTTAGTACATCCTATAACCATCCTTGATTAACAACCGTGATGCCCATGCACACCTTGAAACAAGAGTATTGTGTTTATGGTGTCAAGTTATTCCCATTCCAGATTATTTGATTAAAAAACAAACACAGCCTCTCCTCTCAATTCAATCGCCAAGTAGCCTAGTCATGATTTTAGCTCAAGGGACCGCTTGTTAAAAAAAGTCTTAATCACCAAACCAATATTAAAGGAGCAAAACATTTACTTGATATTCCCTTTATATTTTATACCGACTGTAAACAATATTAATTAGTGTAGCTACAGTGTGTATACACATTCTACACACCCCTGTAAAAATGCCAGGGGTTTTGTGATGTAAAAAAAAATCCACCTTTAATGTAACCTATAACGTGAACAATTCAATTTAAAAACAACCTGAAAACTTTGAGAGGGAAGAATGAATAATGAAAGCCATACAATAACCTGGTTGCATAAGTGTGCACACCCTCTAATAGCTGGGGATGTGGCTTTGTTCAGAATTAACCAATCACATTCAAATGTTAAATAGAAGTCATTACACACCTACCATCATTTAAAGTGACTCTGATAATCACAAATAGTTTAGCTATTCTAGTAGGATTTTCCTAACATTTTCTTTGTTACATCTCAGAGTAAAAGCATTGGTCTGCAGAGTGCTTCCAAAGCATCAGGGGATCTCATTGTTGAAAGAGATCAGTTAGTAGAAGGGTACAAAATAATGTCCAAAGCACTAGATTTACCAGGGAACACAGTGACAGTCATCATGAAATGACAAAAATCTCTCGTATTATTCATATGAATGGGCTATTGGGTAGGGTGGCAAGAGGGAAGCCTTATCTTACAAAAAAACATTCAAGCCTGGCTGAAGTTTGCAAAAAAAAACATCAAGTCTCCCTAAAGCACGTGGGAATATGTGTTAATGTCTGAAGAAACCAAGGTTGAGCTTTTTGGCCATTATTCTAAAAGGTATGTTTGATGCAAAAATAACACTGCACATCACCCAAAGAACACCATACCCACAGTGAAGCATGGTGGTGGCGGCATCATGCTTTGGGGCTGTTTTTCTTCATCTGGAACCAGGGCCTTAGTCAGGTTCGTGGGAATTAGGAACAGTTCCAAATACCAGGCAATTTTAGCACAAAATCTTAAGGTGTCTGTTAGAAAGCTGAAAATGAAGAGGAATTCACCTTTCAAAACGACAATGACCCAAAGCACACATAACAATGGCTTCACCAGAAGAAAATTTACGTTTTTGAATGGCCCAGCCAGGGCCCAGACCTGAATCCAATTGAACATCTGTGGGGTGATCTGAAGAGTGCTGTGCACAGGAGATGTCATCACAATCTGACAGATTTGGAGGGCTTTTGCAAAGAGGAGTTGGCAAACACTGCCGCCTCAAGATGTGCCCTGCTTATAGACTCCTACCCAGTGCTGTAATAAAATCAAAAGCATTAAACAAGTATTTGTTCAAGGGTGTGCACAACAATTTTTTTAAGGAGTACTGTGTCTTGTTGTAAGTGTATTTAGAAATTGCCTGTTTAAATCAAGTTTTGTTTGGTGTAGAATCTGACTAGAACTATTTGCAGACATTTTTGGCCATATCAAAATGTTGCTTATTGACACTGACATATTTATGCCTAATGCTAATAGCTCAGTTCTTTTATGTGTATGCTTTTTTCATAATGATGCCATGCGTGACTTAGAACAAGGTGGATTTCAATCAGGTTACATTTTAATATACATAGATATTTTGGACACATCTTGAATATTTATCACTTTTGTGGGCATATACGATTGCACTCGATTGAGCTCAATGAGTTTTATCTGCAACCCAACTATTACAGTGTCCATATTAGGACAGCTTCTGTTCCAAGACATTAAAGTGATCTGTAAAAGCCCTGTCCGCACAAGCTAGTGGAAACTGACTAACGCATTCGAGCAAAGACACTACATTACAGCCCAGATATCCATCAACCATGAGTCATTGGTGTGGACCGCCACAACCATCAAAGAGTGTTAAACAATGACCCAGAGGAGGTTTCCTAGTTGACAACTCAGCCCACTGTCTTCATGACAGATTGCTGACAGATTTCCCATGTACATGACTTCAAAGAGGTTAAAATGAGGCAACCATTTCAATGCAAACAACACCGAGCTGCACTCGGTTCACTCTGCCACACATGTCTACTGAATTCAGAAGCAGCAGCCTTGAGTCCCAATGACCTGGTAGTTCATATTTGCCACAAAACAACTGCATACGTCGAAAAGAAAGAAAAACAATTTCTCTAAAATTAAATGTTGTGTTTTTCTTTCCTATTACCATGTAATTGTAAAACAGTTCCATGTTAAAGATTAATGTTCGCGTGGAATGCGTTTAAGCAGAACATGGTTTTGTATATTCAAAGGCAAATCGTATAAATCTTGTTTATCCGTATGATAACCTGAAATGACATGCATACAGAAAAAGCAATCTAGGACTGACAAATAAGACTAAACCTAATAGCACCAAGAATGAGGTTTCAGCGCTTTGCATTCTAGGCTTACAGCTAATGTAAGCCATTCTTGAAAAGACACAAGATTCAAACGTGTTCCAAGAATGAGATAACATGTAAATAGATTGTTTAAATTGTTTCTTCATCTATGTAGTTCTTTTACAGATAATTACATCAGTGTTAACGGAATGAATCCAGACGTACTGAAATCCTCCGCCCAGGCAAAGGAACCATCCCTTTAGAGAAATCATTATATTCATCCAATATATTCTCTAGTGCCTATATGTCCGCTTTAGATAATGGTTCAACATGGAACAAACTGTTGTAACAGAAATCAATGGTGCTCAGATTCCTGGCCATAGTTACACCTCATTTAATCAACAGAATTGTTTTCAATGAAAACAACAATCTGTGCTGTAGAGCCACTTAGAGCAAGAAGGAACTCACTCCTCTGTTCCTGGCTTCGCCACTGATTAGATTGTTGTACACACACACACACAAAGGTAAGACTGCCGCAGCAATGGGGATGATTGAATTATTCAGTTTGGCAGAGATTTGGCAGCAATTGTATGGAGTGCCTTGAGTGGAGAGCAACAGCAAGAGACAGCGAGAGAAAAAGAAATAGACAGGAGAATAGAGAGGGAGAGAGCCTCCTCTCGTTTCCTGCTCCATTGCCCAGCCACATGCATAAATAGCCCAGAACAAACTACCAACAGTGATGCAGCTACAGAGGCTGTGCCAATAATCCCCCAGACTGCAGTTACAACTCTGCTAATTTCATCTATGCTCTTGACACCTATAACAATGAAAGCTTTATAGGGGGGGGAAAAATAAAGAAGCAAGATTTACACCCACGTCCGATTACAACTCTGTGTGTTGATGAAATGCATAGAAAAACATGACTTTTTATCTTTTTCTTTTTTATGCTTGAAGTGTAATTGTGTTGAAAACCCTCCTAAAGCCCTGGCTTGTCCACAACCTATCCTTGGGCAGATGGAACATGACAGAAAGCATGATCTTACAGTAGCTTATGTGGGTGACTTGTAAATCAATGTTAATGTGAAGAAATATTGGTTTTCTCTATCGATGGCAGCATCTCGCTAATGTAATACTGATTTATGCAGGAATATGGTAGTGTATTGTTACAGTTATCAGAGCGGGCCAATTGACCATGGCGGCTAGACAAGGCTAGGAAAGGCGAGGCGATTGTAGACATTAGCATTTTCAAGGTTGCACAGACTAATCAGGTCATCTTTCACTGGCCCCTCCATTATGATAAACACTCCATAATATGATCAATTATAGCTTTTTTGGGGGGGCAAATACATCTCTGCGTAATTAAGCTATCCCATATTGTGCGTGAGAATATGCTGTTACTGACTGTATAATATTTAATTCAAAATTAGTACAAAATTATATACTGTATGTGCAGTATTTGTTATCTCAAAGAATTGCTTAACTCTATCCCAGTAAACTGTGTGTATTCTCTGTGTGTGTGTGTGTGTGTTGTGTATGGACTTTAGTATCATTGCATTATGTGTAATCAAACTTACAATATATAGCCTGCTTCCTGGGCTGTTAGATGAAATCCTACACTGGAAGATCATGAATCATGAATCAATATGTCAGGAATGCAACTCCCTGTGACAAACTGTAATACAACCACCGAACAACCTTTAAAAGTCATTTTACAGATGCTAAAGATCCCTCAGTATGTTTTCAAAGTCAACTTACTGGAATCACAAATACATCCTTAGAATTCAGGTGTTGTATTTCTTCGGAATCAGAACACAGGCCATTAACCGGACAAACAAACAATGAAATTACATAACCCGAAATAAGAACGCATCCGAAAAACCTCGTAATGTTGATTCCCATTGGAACTAGGATAAATGTAGGTTTTATGGATTCACTCCATTTGTACTCCTGCGTGAGAAGTGTTCAGCTAGTGCTTTTCTTTTCCAGGTTTACGTTAAGCTATTAATAGAAGTTTGACATTTGCACACTCTATCAGTAAGGTTGTGCATACGCCATTGTAGTATTCCTCTAATAGCCAAGGATATACTTCCCTCAAGGGAAATGATTAGCTACCCAGTTTTTGAAATGTGAAGTAACTTTGATAACCAATTAAATAGTTTCTGTTGCTTCGTTTTTGGTGTTTATTTCTGTCTATAGCCTTTCCAGTTCTCTGTCAGCTCAAATAGATACACAAAGACAGTTTAAAGTTATTGTTGTGTTCATACAATGACTTATTCTAACAGTGTTATGGCAGACTAGAAGAGAGAGTAATGGGATTCTGACCAAAATCCAGTAATGATTTTAACATACAGTGCATTCCATCTTTGCAGAACATATAAGCTAGAAGGAGGTCTTAGAGAAGGATATCTCTAGATTGATGCCAATTGTTATTGTGTTTCTAACCTGCCAATCTGGTGACACAGTAGTCATGGAGGGCCTAGCTCATGGTTGCTCTGTATGATAACAATCTCACCAAACACAAAACAAATCATTCTATGGATGGCCTCATGCTTATTTTTTGTCATAATGTGCATTTTGTTATTTAGGTAGAGAGAAAATGAAGGGAAGAAGGACAGACAGTATGATGCAATGAAGAACAATATAATGTCTTGATTAATAAGAAGAGTCATGGGAAATGTGCAATACAATGCAAAAAAGACTTTAATAAATTCCAGAAGCGCACACATACATAAACAAAACAATTATATACAGTTTTTTTTCTTCACACAGTTGGCAAATCAAAGAGAAATTACAAACATTATGTA
The DNA here is from genome assembly GCA_016801105.1 of Esox niger. Classification (NCBI taxonomy): domain Eukaryota; kingdom Metazoa; phylum Chordata; class Actinopteri; order Esociformes; family Esocidae; genus Esox; species Esox niger. The sequence goes on along the minus strand of JACXGJ010000239.1, from coordinate 85,061 downwards.
AGGTGCATATTGTAGTTTTACATTGAATAAAAGTGAGGTTGGTATTTCATTGTCATCTTACAAGGGATAAAAAGCTCTCTTTGCTTGTGTCCTGTATGGTTCTCATTTATTTCTCCCAAGGATCAGGCAAATGTGATGATGATTACAGTGCTAGAATACTATGTATAGTTCGTACTGTAACACCATCTCAACAGTGATACATCTGAGACAAGAATTACATCGGATACCTCCCCTAAAAACAACTTGGATCATTATATGTGCCATACATACATACATACAGCCTTGTCTACCAAAACAGTCTCTCTATAGGACGAAGTTGAACATCAGGACTATTAGACAACAGTGCTAACCCACCAAGCCATTAATTAGTGTAGTATTAAAAAGACAATAATCAAGATCAGGACATAACCTTAATACATGGGTCCAAGTGATAAGAAGATGCAGCAGAGGCATATAGTAGTGAAAAACAAAAGCAAACCAAACCAAAGCTTGAAAGAGCTCTGTTAAGTAGATCCCCTCTTCTCAATGTCACCTCATTCATGTTGATGAAGCATGCTGCTTGCAGTGCCTCTATACACTTTTTGGTGTTCAGTGTTTTATTTATTTTTTATTTCACTCGAATAAATAATGCACTGACATAAATAAGTGCACAAAATCAAGTCAATCTTTTTTTCCCATTTTGCTTTGAAGCTCTCAACCAAGTCCTATCAAAGACCTCTTGAGTTCTTTCCAATTGTAATCATTTAAATATTTAACGATTGACTCCGATAGGCGAGGTTGGCTATGACCTGGTAGGCTGCCTATAGCTGAGTTGAGCACGCTGAGGTTATTCATGGTGCTCCTCTCTTTATTCTTCCACAGACCAGCTTTAGATTATGAACAAAGCCTTCAGCCCCAAATGTGGCTTAGCTCAAAGTATTAAGGTCCTCCTCTTTATTATGTGCTACATTTCCCTACCATCCTACGGTGGCAATCACTAGGCAGTCCACTTGGTCTCCAAAAAAGCCCTGAAATTAGTTTTGGCGTCAATTCCAATTCTCTACAACCCATTTTAATGAGGAAAATGTGGAATTGCAGGTCAAATTTGGTTTAGTTTCTGAATTGAGTGGAATTTAATTGGAATTGAATCTGCTCGTAGTACAGTGGGCCATGCATATTAACACTAGCCACACTCGTCATGACTAGCACCGAATGTGGCACTGTAAGTGTGTGGGACGAAACAATCATTGACATAAATGTACATGGGCAGAACCATCACCTACATCGGTCCATTTGAAATAGACCTAGCTTGAAGCTTCATACATTGTCAGTCACTATATCTATGAGCAAGTGCCAAAAAGGAGCCAATCAATGGAACAAAAATCAAGTGAAAAAGAAATTCATAAAAAAATATAACAGCCACCAGGTTGGTCAAACTTTACTCAAACAAGGCAAAAAAAAGAATCAATAAATATAAACACTGTCAACTCTGTGATAAATATACAGTAAATACATACATATAAACATACTTTACAGAAGAACTATCCACTGTATGCTTTTTAAAGGAGGAATTGGAGTGGGATATAGTCTCTAAACTGGTAATAGCGTGTCATCTTCTAGGAGATACGTAAGTGATGGCATAGGGTTCTATAGAGCATTTTAAATGTCCTACAGGATTCACAAGTAGCGCTTTGTCAAGTTTCAGGCAGGCAACATCACGTGTGTTAACATCCGTGAAAATTAAGTTCTTTTTTTTCTTCACCCGCAAAAAATAAACAAAAATCGACATGTTCTTTTTTCTAGGTTGACGGCTTGAAGCCGTCGAGACTGTATAGTATGAGATTCGCCTCTTCAGTCCTCCCTCTCCCTCTCTTTCTCTCACTCTCTCTTTCTCTCTCTTTCTCTTTCTCTAGGTACTGGCAGCTAGAGATTGATTTTTATCCTGTGGGAGCGAGTTGTACCTGTGCCACAGTTTGAGCCATAGAGTGGTGGCTTCAGTGCCGTCTCCTGTAATATAGAGAGACAGACAGATATGGAGATTGAAGTTACAATACGATCCAGCTCTGAAAGATCTAAGCTGCAGTAGCTATGATAGGCTACGGTTATACGGTGAAACACAAAATCTCTAGATAAACTGTACTCAATGTGAAAACAAAAAAGCATTCTTCAAGGCACAGCTGACAATCAGCTACGATTGCTCTTGTCAGGTTTCCTTGAAGAATACTACATGTAAGCGTAAGCTTGTGCATTTCACTGTACTTATCAGAGCATGCAATTCTCTCCAATTTAATTTGGCTCCGAATATGGGATTACATCCACCACGCTACTGCAACCCTCCAGTGTAACCCTGAAAGCGGCGTTAGGCTAATGTTTTGGGTCCTTGCTCTAAGCCACCTACTGCGGGTCTTCTCTGATAGGTACAGGTTTGACATTCACTACGTCGGCCCAAAAAATTAAAAAGACGTGTCTGCCAATATCTGAATCATCATGTCGAGTTTGACCTTGCGCAGCTTACATTACTCCTACCTATGGTGTGCATACTGATTATAAAAGTAATGACGGTTGCAGAAAACAAAAAAAAAAACGTCTATGTCAGCTGGCAATAGGAGCTAACACGACATGCTTGGTTTATCCAGCCTAGTTAACCCATTAAGATGGCACCCACTTGCTGGAAAATATGATTCTTTTCCTAATAGCTACTGTACAGGGATTGTCTAAGAGCTTAGCCGGTAGCAAAGTGTGACAGTAATGGTTGCACATTGTTTGTGGATTTTCTTAAATGCAAGTGCTGTATTGTAAATGACGACAACATAGTCATGTCTGCCATCCACTCAAACATTCCCGAGATCACGAGTCAAATGGTAACGTCTGTGTACTATATGCTAATCATTAATATGTTAATGAACTTCGCTAAGATAAATAGGAGCCGCGGGAGGTTGAGGCTGACACCAACAGCTGACCCGGTATGTTCTCTGGCCCTGCGAGGCCCTGCGAAATACGGGACAAACAAAAGAGCGTATTGGCCTCTGTGCTGTTGCATATTCATGGCCGCGTCTGATATCGCTCATCCAGCCAGGGCGGTTGATCTACCACAACTTATGCACCGATTGAGACAGAGGATTCACGCACGTCACCCTGGGGAGATTGACCTCGAAGACCGCCTACTGGCCAAGAACAGGGAGATAGACAGAGATAAAAGAAATGGAGGAGAGTGAGAGATGAGGGAGGTAGGGAATAAGAGAGAGGGAAGGGAGGAATGAAGAGAGAGAAAGAGACTCGCAGGCACGGTGCAGCAGTGTCATTCCAAACGGAGGATATTATGGACCATATGGTGCCATAAATATGTCGTCTCTGAAGAATTCTGACAAGCTTTCCTCTTTAGCGCCTACATCTGTAAGTCCTCTTAAACATCCATCTGACCTTCATCTGTAAGAGTCCCCTGTGTGCCCTATTAAGATTCAATGAACGTTTGCTGTTATATCCTTTATCCCCTATCTGCTTTAGGTAAGAGGTCAACGGAAGAAGCATGCGAAAGGCACTAAATCACCGTCTGTCACTTTCACGAACAACTAAAAACATCACAATCTGTTTTTCCAGTATTTTGGACTTTTGTTATTACAGGTTTACGCTCAGGGAGTTTGAGTGGTGTCAGCTTGCCATATGCTGATTTTTTTTAAAATCTGGGATAACCTAAACTGATCACAATCCCGAATTCCAGAATATAAAACATTTGACTAGGTTCAAAGAAGGGGGAAAATTATGTAACTTGTCTGGTTTGCAATAATTAATGTATCTCAATCATATCAATGTTTGAAGCAGAGTCTATTAGAACATAAGTTTATAGACAAGTTAAAACTAGGACATTGTAGCCAGTTTTAAGAGGGATTGGCTGTGAGAGGCTAACTACTATTTGAGATCTAGTGACAGCCAAGGGTATTCAGTATACCTGATTTAATCTTAAGAATCTTAAAGGACACATTTTTTTCCCTATTTTATCTATTATCGTCCCCTGAAACCTAATTACAGAGATTTTAATCATATTGTATTATGAGTGATTAACCCTGTAAAGCATTTAATTAACCTTTTGAGCCCTAGATTCTCATCAGAACTTGCTTTATTTTACATATAGGCTTTAAATAAGCACCTTTAACTGTCAAATCTAATGCCAAAGAGAGGCCCAACTTTTCAATTGCTTTTGGTGACAGGCGATTAAAATTAAGATAATAGATATATCAACATCTTGACATTTCTGAGCTGGTACCGGTCATTCAATTTGAACAACGTTGTCCCACTTTAGCAATTCCGTTTGATAGAATATGACTGAATACTAGGACCACAAAACTAAGAAACAGTAAGTGATTTGAATTCAATGCACAATGCCTCTTTCAGATTAGAAAGTTCTAAAAAACACAAGCTAAAATGCCCTGATGGAACAGCTGACAGAGCGCAATACAAGGACGAAGGAGATCTCGTCATGATTTCATTCATATTCAGATTAGCTTTGAGCTGAAGCATGTCTTGCTGATGAACAACATCAGTGAAAAAGAATATTTGAAACACACCATGACTACCGTCCACAAAAATATCAAAACATAAATCATAATTGTAAAACACTGAATACATATTTATGTATATTTCAGAGGGGCCAGGACATAGCCGGTGTGACTGCAAAGCCATTCTGACAACTTGACAGGGAGCATTACAAACACCAAGTGAATTTTATGTTCCTTATTACGCTCTTCTGGATACGTAAGTAGACTTAGATATTATGTACCATGGCAAAGTGTTGCTTTTCAATGGGTTTAAAATAAAAGCGGGTAAAGAAAATGAATGTAAGTTCTGTGTGGGTGTCTTTAAATGACCGTGTACTGTAGGCTACACAATGCAAGTAAGTGGATAAACAGTCATTGTAGTAACTATGCGGCAAAGGATTTACAATTAATGAAAAAGATTTAGGAGGTCACAACAAATAAGAAAAAATCTAAGGACATAAAAGTACTGCAAAAGTGCTATAAATAGACTCCATCAAGTTCAAACAATTATTAATGTAGGATGAAAATTGACCAGAAGTTGTTAATAACAGAGGTGAGCAATAATCATGATGCAACAAACAAACAACAAAAAACAAAAAACAAAACATAAATTCCAGTAAAATATGATTTGATCGGCCATCTATTGTAGTACTGTAGAGTATTAACATCCAGTCCAATCAACTGAATGAATGAAAACCGTGTCATGACCTTTCCAACCGTCTAAACATTACAACAGTTGGCTCGCCCCCTCCTAGATTACATATTATGTATGATGTAATAGACACAAGAACTGAGAGATTCCACACCAGAGTAAGCTACACATTGTTTACAGCTCATTTTTTGGTCTATGCTCACATTTGATTGGCAGTGAGGATGTTTGACATGCTTTTGACATTGGTATCCCCTCACTTATATCTATTTATTCCCTTTTTACAGATAGCGATGCATCTTGTGCTTTTTGACACTATGATCCACGAACCAAACACGATACGACAATATCTTGGTATCATTACACTCCTATACTCCTTACGGTCTCCAAAGTATGCACTATGTCTAGGTTCTGAGTTGTACAATTGTCTAGGTGTGAAATAAAAATGAGTATTATGCATATTGATATGAAATGTTTTGTGCGGATCAACAGATAACATTGATGACTTGGGATTCAAACCGTACAACCTTTAGGTAACTTGCCCGACACTCTAACTACAAATCTACCCTGCCATCCATACGTGCATGTATACACTACATACGTTTTCACTATCGCAGTCTCGGTATCGCCCTGCTTTTTCTTGCTACATTACCACAGCAACTGCAAATGGTAATCCAAACCTACAGTATGTCTCTAACCATGTGCTTAGGAATGTTATTTATGTCTTGCTTTTTACCACATGTCCTACCTAGCTATGTCATTAAACATAATGTATGGGTTAAATGGACTCTGCCACAGCAGCCGGCTTTTACTGACTCACTCCAGCTACTGTACCTCACTCGTTATTTAAGTATATTGGTCCCAAGCTCCTGTCTTCCCCTTGATCCTGGTGACCCAGCATACTGTAACAGTACTCAGTCTATCCCATCGTGCTGCACTCTGCTCTGTCGGGGCTGTCAACCCTCAGCAAGGCCGCCTCTCCTCATCTCTGATTTACATCTATTTCCCTGGCCTGCTTTTATTTATTAGGGCACTTCACATCTCAAAGGGCATCGTAAGCCTCACACCAGACCCTAGCATTCAAATGAGCCTTTTGCTTTTCTATCCACCTAGACATCACTCAATATTTCCAGGATGCAACCGAAAATGCGGGATTCTTTAATTAGGTCTTAATATTCAGTGGTGTAGTGGCACTCCTGTGGGATACATTTCATACTATTTCCGTGAAAAGTGTATGACTGAGTGAGCCCGACGCTCGTCTGTTAAACTTATGACTGTCAAATCAAACACCCTTGTGTTGGTTTTCTCTGTCTGTCAGACATGCTTGTTTTTTTAGGTATGTCAATCAAAAAAGCTTAGCTCTGCTTTAATCCGTTGGTCCTCTCAGCAAATATATAGCTGTGTAGAGTTCAATTAGCAGCATGGCCGACTTGATTCTCCCTCAAGCATGCTATTACTCTGCCACCAGCCTTTCTCACTTAAGATTCTCACTTAAGACTAGTAACCACCATTTCCCTGCCCCCTTTATGCTTTCAACTGGAATGTTAACCTAAATATGGTTAAAGTGTTTTCCTTAAATTATACAAGAGAAGAGTTAAAATCTAAGTCTTGTTTTTAATTTCTTCCTCACTTGGAGTTGAAGAAAGATTTTATTTGGTTTAGGTTTCTTGGCCAGACTTCAGTTCATTCCCTCTTTGAGGTATTCTTACTTAATATTCAATGCTTATGACATTCATGCACATTTGACTTTTTGTGTGGTTCAATCCCCCGGCTCTTTCCTGCTGCCACCCATCACCTTCCATCCTATCAACAAAGGAACAGTAGTATGGGGAGTTTGAGGGGGAACAGGAGGTGGGTTTAGAAAATAAGTTATGAATTACCTGTCGGGTGTGGATTTGCCCAGGAGTCTTGAATCCCCCCTGACAGCTGCACTCTGAGACTGAGTATGGATCTGAGCTGGTGGAGGAGCACTTGGAGAGAGAGTCACAGCCCACCACAAACGTGTTGTCAAGAGGGAGCTCCTGAATCACGTGGTGTTTCTTGGGCGCCACCGGGGTCTCTGGTTTGATTTGGAAGGTTGGCTGAGGGGAGGCAGACTTGTAATGCTTGGCTAAGTCTGGACTGTCAGGTTTGAAGGTGGTTGGCGTAGTGGCCCAGTTGTATTTCCCCATTGTCTGCTCCTCTAGCTCCACCGGGAGGTCCAGGGTCCCGTTAATGTGCTCGTGGGTGGGATCATCAGGCTTGGATTCTTCAATGGTGACAAAGTTCAAGAGGAGGCTCTTCGGGGATCTCTTCTTTTTCTTCTTTTTCTTCTTGATTTGACGGTTCTCCTGGTTGGGCGACACCCACTCTCCGCTCTGTTTGCCCTTTTGCACCACCTTGTGCCTGGGAGTCTGTCGGCAGCGCACCAGGGCCGTCACAAAGATGACTAGGATGACAGTCATAGTCCCGGCTATAATAGCAATGACAACAATCACATAGCCGTTGGCTTGCGGTGTGACATCGTTGTCGCCTACGTTACGGTCCAAGGGAGTCTCCATGCTCTTGCGTAGCTGCTCCTGAATGAACGTTGCATTGGACACGGTCTCGTTAACGAACAGATGGATGAGCGCGATTGCGTGTAAGGACTCCGGCTGACCCAGGTCTTTGACTTTAACCACCAGCCTGTGTAAACCCTGATCTGAGGAGACAATCTTCTCCTGAAGAGTTATGTTGCCAGTTGTTTTGTCTATGGCAAAAAGTCCTCTTTGCGAGCCCGCAATGATGCTGTACTGCAGCTCGGCGTTCATGCCAGTGTCGTTGTCTATGGCAAACACTCTCGTGACCACAGCTCCAGGGCTGGTGGTGGACTGGACCAGATCGTAAGAGTAGTTGGACGAAGGGATAACAAAAACCGGACGATTGTCATTGACATCCACAACATTTATGGTGACCTTGGCATAAGAGGTGCTGGGCGGTTGCCCTCCATCCATGGCCTTCACCATGAAGGTGTATGAGCTCTGTTGCTCTCTGTCAAATGTAATGTTGGGTTTGATCACGCCAGTCTGTGGATCGATAACAAAATTGTCTTTGCCGTTCAAGATGGACAGGGTAATGACAGCGTTGTCGCCGGCATCCGAGTCCGTCACGGTTATCAGGCCCACAGTCCCGGACAGAGGCAGGTTCTCAGGCACATAGAAGTTGTATTCAGGATGGGTGAAAGCTGGGCTGTTGTCATTGAGATCCTGCACTATCAACTTCACCGTGATGTTGCTTTGCAGCGACGTAGAACCATTGTCCCTCGCGAGAACAGTGAAGGAATACTTCTCCTGCCTCTCTCTATCCAATCGTTTGGCAACGGAGAGGACTCCTGATCGTTTATCTATGTTAAAGCAATCAGGGGCATCAGGGGCAAGAGAATAAAGAATCTCGGCATTATGTCCACTGTCCGCATCCGTGGCACTGATCTTTATCAGCTCGGAGGACGGTTCATTGTTCTCTGGTATGGACAGCTGAATATCAGGCTGGGGGAAGATGGGAGCATTGTCATTCTCGTCCTTAATTTTAATTAAAACCATTGCAGAAGTGTTCAAAGGAGGCTTCCCTGAATCTGAAGCCACTATCTTAATTGCATATTCCCTGGTTGTTTCATAATCTAGAGGGGCCGCAGTCTCCAGCAGAAATTGGTCATTAAAGACAGGCTTTAGCCTGAAAGGAATGTCGTGGTCAGTGTAACAAGTCACTTTGCCGTTCAGATCTGAGTCCTTGTCTGTCACTGTAATTAGGGCTATTTTGGTTTTGAGAGGAGCATTCTCCGACAGCAGAACCGTACCGTTAACAAGGTTAATTATGTACCGAGTGTCTATGGATGGAACGTTGTCATTAATGTCCGTAACGTTGACGATAACCGTAGCTCTGGAGGAAGTGGAGCCGCCATCGCTAGCCAGGACAATTAGTTTGTGGACTGGAGCTGCCTCGCGGTCCAGGGTCTGCTTGACAGTAATCAACCCGGTGGTGCTGTCGATGGCGAAGTGCCGCTTAGTGGACAAAGAGACCTGGTTAGAGAAGGAGAAATGAATCTGGGCGTTGGAACCGAGATCCGCATCCGTAGCGTGGAGCTGGGTGACTGAAGTCCCTGTCGGGGCATTTTCTGGAATGTTCACTTCTACTTCACTGTCCTTGAAGACGGGACGATTGTCGTTCACGTCGGAGATGGTTACCTGGAGGATTGCAGTGCTGGACTTGGGAGGTGTTCCTCCATCCTCCACTTTGATCTTCATGACGAACGTGTCCTTCTGCTCACGGTCCAGGCTTTGCTGGACGATCAGCTGAGGCCATTTGTCACCCTCCGGGGTCTCGATGATGTCCAGGCCAAATTCACTCACACTCTGTATGGACAGGGAGATAACAGACAGAACACAGATAGTTAATGAGTTTCTGATCTGTCTTAGTAGACTATATGACTTGTGAATGTGCTATATGTACAGCCACAAGCATGTTACGATTGACTTTTTTATTCATCAGTGTGGGGGTGTACGTATTGTGTTGTTAGTCACGTCTGGGAATTTCACATGCCTTCAATCAAAACATCCCTATTGTACATGACTCACATCATACAGTGTTATAGCCAACAAGCGCAACTGGACCATACACAAACAATTATTTGGATATTTACAGAATATTTCCCAAGAAAGTTCTGTTTGTTTTAAGTGGTACAGATGTTCGTTCTTACTACGGCAACTTATTTGGGTGTAAAGTTCATTAAATCTAATGAAACTCAAAAGGTCCTGAAAATATTTACTCTGAGACTAAGTCCAGAGAAAAATGTCCACATATTAGGGAAGAATGTATGCCTATGTAAGCACTGAACAAAGTGGGTAAGTTAAACAGTTATATCCTTAACCAAAAAAGGCGTTTGGTGAAGCCAGTGTTTAGTGTTGCTTTCATTTTGAATACATTTATGATATAAACAGGAAACCTGTGGAATTTACACATGAGGCCAATAATATAACATGACATCAGTGTCTGCTTACTTTTTTGAGGGAATGTGTCCTGAATATATTTGAAATATCATTAGCTATTTACTCTTGAATACTGATAGGGGATAGAATGATGGTTAAGTATGTTCACAGCCAGCAGCTTAGAAAATATTTCTCACTGTGGTACGCTGACCATCTTTTTAAGAGAACAAAGTCACACTACCCGCCTGGTGTCTCACGGTGCTTCTTAATGAAAGACTCATTTTAGCCTCCTGCCCTCTTCAGTGCATCTACTCTACGTTATGTAAAATGAGATTCCTTTCTACCTTACTATCTGTTGTCTCCTTTGGAATAGAGGAGACGGCTCACAAGATTTCTTAGTTCATATGTGAGAGACAGTTGAAAGGGAAGCAATAGAGATAAGCTTTTTTAAATGCACTGCAAGACCACCATAGATTAAAGAGAGTGACTCCACATTAAAAAGCTTTTCACCCAAGGAGGGCTGAATCAGTAGGCAGTGAAGCCAGAGGAAAATGAAAACAAATGCATATGTAATCCCCATGAGAAACTGCTTCTGACTCTTCAAAGTAATTGCCTTCCTCCCAAAAAACGAGCCCTAATATTTACGATTACAGATCAGCAGTGTGGCAAAGATGGGACCTGGCACATTTGCCATCGTTTTGATTCAGAGAGAGTGGAAGAGAGCGAGGGCGGGGCGGGGGGGGGGTGTTGGGGGCAGAAAGGAGGGAGGGGAGAGAGAGCTAAGAACCTGAATGGAACCCATGCATTTTACAAAACAAAGAGGGTCTTTGAAGCTCTTTCAGTCAGAAGCAGTTTCATGCTAAAACAAGAAAGAGCATCCTCTTTAAAGAGATAAGCTTCATACTGCACATAATGTTGTACGAGATTACTCCGTCTAGGCACAGCTATCAAATGAGATTAAGACACATACATTATCACAGTGAACGGTCCAATTTAGACCAAATGTGTTCACTTGACTACCCAGTAGGTTTAGAATCAGCTCTGTTTCGAAACCAATATAGAAGAAATGCAACATGCAGGGGAAAGAACGAAGCAAAGGCTAGGTATGGTTAGCTGTGGCATGTACACTAGTGTTGTACACTGCTGTTGTTCCCAGCTTTCATTGCTATTGCTAAGAATGTTGTCACCAGTCTGAACTACTGCCAGAAGTCCCTTAAGAAAAGAAAGCAACGTTGCCTGAATCATGATGGGATGGAAACTTTATGCAGAGTAGCCATATAATATGGACGCTATCGCTCCTTCTGTACAAAGCAGGCACAATGTCAGAAACACAGACGTCTACAATACTGGAGAACAAAAACTGAGCACTGGCTTGTGCCCACAATGGTGTCCCATATCTCATTTAGTGCATATCCGACGAGAGCTCTACGCATTCAAATGCATTTAACTAAATAAGTAGCCAGGTTCCATTCAGGGCGCAGATAATTATGTACATTGTTAGTCATCCTATACATGGAGTAGTGCTTGAGTTTGCCGTCAAGTCGTCGTCACTAATGACTACGCTCAATGTAGAGTACTGAATGACTATATGACTATTTTGACATTGACCGATCTAACCTTAAAATGTCCATACTGCTCTGACTTCTAAATGTTCTACCAAGTGTATTTTGCTCTGCAATACAGGAAAGCAAATGTTGTTCCTTTGAGCTATATGGTTGTTAAATCATATTATAGACTTTAGTATCTCTGATTTTGGCACAGTTCTTCCATCGTTTGTGTCTGTGTCATAGGTGCTGCTAGAAGATGATTTATGAACCAGCCAGGTTTATCCCCCCACCACTTGTCTCAGTTTCACACATTTCACAACAGACAACAGAACACTTACAGCATTTTAATCGGTTTAAGCAGGGCTATAGCTAACAAAAAGGGCTTTTATTTTTAGAATGTGGCTGCAGATCATACATTTTTAGAATCTTATGTCCACTAGACCAAACGATCTGGAACTTTCTGAAACTGCGATATGTGAACCATGTTGTTCACATATGTTTATTCTCGACCTTATGCATGGTTTCTTGTAAATGAGAGTCTACTCTGTTGAATAGTACTTTGTGATTGAAAGATGTAGGCAGCTGGATAATCTTAATTAAATAAAGCATCAACAAAGAACCAACCTGCTCTGTTTCTGGAAGTATTGGGACTGTGGTTTGACCATAGGATAACAGAGGCTGGCCTTATAAGAGACTGTTCCTTGCTGATGATAATAATAATAATAACATATTTTAATAATAAGATTGATTATTATAATTTCATTTGTGAAGTGCTGGCCTCACCTGTGCACTGAAAAGACAAAAAAAGACAAAAAAATATAAGAATATATGTAATTAAATAAATATAGTAGCTATAATAAAAGCTGTATAGGTTTTGTCAGACCCAGTAGACAGCAGAGCAGGATTTACCTAACAGGTGCTAGAATGGTTTCCTGAACAGCTCAGGTCTTTAGCTGTGCCTTAAAGGAGACCAGACATTCTGCAGCCCTGCCATTGACTGGAAGGGCATTCCACAGCTGAGAAACCACAAAATTGAAAGCCCTGTCACCCATAGTATTTTTTTTGTTTCCTGTTGGGCAGCTGAAAGGAGATGGGACTTGAAGAGTGAAGGGTGCGTGTGTGGCACGAGGGTAGGAAGAGGTCAGACAGATACTTGGGTACAGAGTTTTGAATAGCTTTGTAGGTGTGAACAAGGATTTTAAAGTCAGTGCTTGAGAATATTGGGAACCAGCAGAGGTTGAACGGCACTGGAGTGATGTGCTTAAAGGGGGTGGGATGGGTGAAGACTCATACATCAGAGTCCTGGACATTTTGTAGAATTCTTAGGCTCTTGAAAACCTTGGATTTCTATCTGTGCAGACCATAGTCCTGAGATTTAGGGAGGATTTTAGTTTTTTATATCACATCTCAGAACTATTTTTGTAAGGAATTCCTCACAAAAAAGTTTGAATGACCTTAAGAGTAATGGGCCAAAATGGGCCTCGCCCTAAGCATAAATAGTGCTAAGTATCATATGCTCTTGAGATATTTGTAAATAAGCATTTTTTGAGGGGTGCACTAGCAGATTTGAAATGTACCTTAATTCAGCCATCTGCTCAGAGTGGTAAAAACAAAGTAGATTTCTAAGAAGTGGCTAAAATAATCTAAATTAAGCAATCTGTCTATGATGTAATTTTTTTGGTCAGTAAGTCACATTCAGAAAAAAATGTTGAACGCAGTTGATGCAAGTTATGTCACGTTAACAGTGATTATATAGAAACATGTTGATTTACACACTGAACTTCAAAGTTGAGCGTAGTCATTCTGTTGGTAATGTTAGCACAAAGTCATTAATCTAACTAAAACTGGTTGGCTAAAACAGCTAATGAGATCATGGAAACTGACTCTACTCAGAGGATGGTGAAGAATATTCAATTGTAATTCTAAATGAGTCACACATCTTGCAGATTTGCTTAGTGCAGTGACGTTTTACAATAGATGTGAGTCCGTCAGGCATTTAAAGCTATTAAAGAATCATCCAGGGCTGCAGTGGATGTTCCAGCCTACCTAAAGACTAACAGAGGAGTTGCCTAGCTGTGTATTTCAAAGACAGAGGTGGCAGATAAAGAGCTTTGGGCCACACAATTGTTTTTCCCTGGCTGTTGCATTGATGCCACCTGCACTCAAGCTACTCATTTATCTGTGGAAGATCATCTCCCACGACCTCCTACCTCCCAGAATTTGTTTCAGTTTTATAATCCTAAAAGCTATAATGGGCCATTTTAAATGACAGTTTATGTGAAATAAGTGGTTCAAATTCCCTCGAATAAGCATATTCATAGTCAAATTTGTTGTTCAAATTGTTTCTCATTCTCTGAATAACATGTTTTGGATATTTCACCTATAGCAACTAGCTGGAACTTCCAACACACACACACACACACACACATACTTTATATCTCCCTCCCAATTTTGTGGTTTACACTTGGTGTTTATGGACAAGTCTCATCCCAGTAACTCCCAGCAGGTTCGGATAAGTTCAGGAAACGGACATGTGTTCTCTTAAGCACATCCCACCATGCCGTTCTGCTTCTTGTAACACTATTCACTCAAGCAGGAATAAGAGCACGATGTGGCGAGGCAACCCCTAGATCCAATTGCATTTAAAATATATAAATTTTTGGTTGTTTTTAACAACACCTTTTAATCTCATTGCTGATTCCCTAATGTAATTATTGTACTAAAGAGGGAAACATGTCATTGTTATCCTGTATATCTAAACACAAAAAGTTAGGAGTGTGTTTTCTACTGTATGTCAGTAATTACCTTTAAACAGGCATTACCTTCCAGAAGAAGTGATAAAGGGATTGTCTCCTTGGGGTCAAAATGAATTCCTGTTGGTGATTTGAGAGTTAAAGCATCTTTGAGTTTATGTGTGTAAAGCACAACATAATTATATGTATTATGGTGGCAGCAAAAGCAAGCAGAGCTGGAGTCAACTGAAACTGGGGGGTGACTGACTAAAATCCCCCCCTCAGCAGATTATTTCAATACATGAGATTATCATCTGATGCATCTTTGAATCAAGTTGATGACCTGATTACAACTAGAGGGGACTGGGAATGTGCTGTGAATATATAAGGCTATAGATCAGGCTTTCATAGCTATGCTAATGCCATTGGATGGGGTAGGTTATTTATCATTGGATATAACACCCCTTTTATACAATGCTGATGGAATTCTCTCTTGCCACTAGCCATGATTTGATGCATATAATTTATAAAATCAACGCCAAATTGTTTGTCATCTCTTGTCAACCTCTGGCGGAAGATAATGTGTCAGAATCAGAAACAAATGAAAACTGGAAACGCTTGACAGTGAGCTACAGAATAGCTCTATGTCTTAAAGACCATTCTGCATCATTGATAATGGAATGCCAATTTAGGTAATTTAAATGGAAACGATCCAACACATTTTGTACTTATAAAACTATCTTTAGAAAATACAGACATCTGTAAATGAACACATTTCTTTGGCTTAAAGCCTTTTAAACATTTCTCCTTTTCTGTGACAGGCAGAACCTAATTGTGCTACCATATAACAGCAAAACGAACAACTAGAATTTTCTCAGAACAAAACATTTGTTCCAGGGAAATACTTATAGTGCTCCAAATCCACCCACCAAAATAAAGACTTCCCCTTTCTTCCACCAACAAGTCAATCTGTCTCTCCTATAGAAGGATATTGATCTACACAAGGTGATCCCAACTGCGCCCCCCCCCCCCACAACTGCTGTTAAGGGATACTAAAAATGCCTACAAATTTGAAAGATTCAGTTCCCTGCAGTGCGGTGCATGACTCCGTAAATGTTTATAAAATAGCTACAATAAGGTAAAAGCCAAAACAAAAAGTCAGCTTCATCCCATGAGCCTGACTTGCCTCATACAGGCAAAAACTTCAACAGCACCATATTTCCTACAGACTGCACCGGATATTACAGTACTAGGGCCCATGAAAAGGCAATAGGGTGTGATTGGGACACTGTTATTGCCCAAGTCGGAACCTGTAAACAGATTCACTTTAAATGACCAAACCTGAAGAGACTACTTCAGCCATGCACGGCAGTACTTTGCTATGACCTTGGACGTCTCCTTAGAATGCTTTTCCCGCACCCCCACGATGGGGTAATTGAACCAACGCTAAGGTCACTAATGGTAAAACTTCATTTTTAGAATCCCATTATTAAAAGGATGCTCTGAATGTTACCGCAGCATACTTTTTGGTTTCATGAACAGTTTCATAAGGGTGTTACGAATTACCATATGCGAGGCCGATGCGTACAGGCAAAGCGTTACTGACCATTATGGGCGATGTAGACAGAAATATTTATGAGCCCTCTGTATGAGGGCTCATAAATATGATCTAGAATGAAGAATTAAGATGTCGTTCACATTTCATCTGTCTTTTCCTGATGACGGCTAGCCGACATGTTTTCCAGCTGAGGTAACTGAACTAGCCACACACAACGGTAGCGATTTCAGCTTCATGTCTGGGACATAACATGAACACTGTGCTAGTAAACTATTATTCTGTGTGGAGCGCCACAGACAAATCTCAGAGGACTGTACAAAGATAGTCCAATGGGTGGATTAAGGGCCGGCAGCTATTCTAGGAATGCTTGCACCAGCCTCTCTTGCACTAAACTGTGCCTTGTTACCTAATGTAAAAAATGTTTTTAAAAATTACTTAAAGGAAATGTCCTTGTGTGGACTCTACCTCAGTGTTGTATTTACTATTTACTATCCATTATTGAGAAAACCTATTTTCAAGAAAAAGATGGATAACAAATATAAAACAGCAATATTTTCCAAAAGAAGATACGATTTTGCAATGGAATCTAAATAAATCAGAGATAAATTCAGGAGTCGAAAGATAAAATAATATTTAAATAAATAAAGCACAGATATGAAAAAGCAATAATATACTTGAGAGGAGATAACAATCATGAGGGGGGCGATGGAATGAATGTAGATCATCATCATTGTAATGTGCAGAACATTTGGTTGGTCATTTTCCAGGCATGAACAATTCAGGACATTGCAGCGGGGGAGGCCTTGGCACAGTGAGGACTCTTTAAAAAATGCAAATTGGTAATCAACTCAGACATGGGTAGCAAAGGTTCTGTTCATTTGCGCACGGAGGAAACTTAATCGGAGACCTCTTCACAGAGTTGTCGCTTTATCATCTCCCACAGTGCTCCCAAAAAACATTGACGCATCAGTAAGGCGAGACAACCATTCCAAAACCAACATTTCATGTCGATGCTTGTTAGGCCTTCATGAGAATATCTAGTGCCGCTTTTACACATGTTTTATGCTACTTCTACACAGCAAATGCTGTGCTACATTTCCTTTCAACCTCTCAGATAATATGCAATGTTTGTCTTCTTCCACCATGTATTGAGTATTGTCCACACTATAAATGGAGAATGCATGACATTATCCTACTTTCCAGTTTCAGGCCGACTTCATTAAGGCAACTGAGAATATTGCAGTGTGATGTAATAAAGCATCAATTAGATGATAAAAAGCATATCAGGTCCTTCGTGAGCCCCCAATAGCATAATACATTACTTTCCTTAATAATCTAAAATATTCCAGACATTTAACCTTTCTCCCGGAAATTGGAGGAATACGCTGTGCTTGCAATTTCCCAGAGAGGTTTCTGCTTTATGGTTTACAGCAAAACTACATCTTGCTTATCGCCTGGTTCACATAATGATGTGAAGGCTTTTCAAAACAAAGCATGGTGGCCCAAGGGTCTTTTCTGTCATACGATTAAAGACGTGCAACTAGAAAGAACAAACACATTGCCTTGTAGTTTCAACTCAGTGCAGGTACACAAACATGATACTGGGATTTTCGGTATTCAGCTAGTTAGTCTTTCAGTAAAACTGCACTATAATTCCTGGAATTTCAAAGGCTGCGGGTAAATGCAATAAATTACAATCTTCTGGCATTAAAATAAGTGTAACGGTTAGATATGGATGAAAAGAAACATTTTAACAAGCGTATGAACTATTGATCTTTATGGAAAGCACACTGGCGGTGAGAGGCAGTCAGACTCTAAGAGATAGAAGTGTGATCCTCACCTTGACAAGTTCGTAGTGCTGGATCCCATTGATCCCGACATCTGGGTCAAACGCAGAGGGCACCGGGTATCTAGTGTTGATGGCTGTGTTCTCTGGGATGGAGATGTTTATAACTGTGGACTGGAAGAGTGGAGCATTGTCGTTGATGTCCTCGATCATGAACCGGATCTTGACCAGACGGAAGATCTCATCTGGCAGAACAGCCACCTCGATCTCGTAGAAGCAGCGCTTCTCGTTGAACACTCCGGAGCAGAGTTTCTCGCGGTCGATGCGGTGAGCTGTGGTAAAGATCTCCCCCGTGCTGGCCTCTACCCTCACCAAAGGCACATCGCCCGTTTTGTAGACAGGCTTGAACTGCAGCGGCGAGGAGAGCTTGACGTCGGGGTCAAGGTTCAGGTCCAAGTCCCTCCGCAGGTTGCCGATTCGGACATTCTCAGGCTGCTCCTCCCTCACCATGTAGTCCTTCTCTTGGGCTGAGGACAGCAGGACCAGGCAGGTGAGCAACACCACCAGCACATGGGCCTGACGTGCTAAGTCCATAATCAGAGCAGATGGGATCTGTTCTTGTTAGGATGTAGTTCTGTCACAACACTGGGAATGGAGGCGGGGGAGGAGAAAGAAGCATGTCACTACAAAAGTTACATGACACATAGATTGCATCCAAAATGGCAGCATGTTACCCATAGCGCACTCCTTTTACCCAGGGCCCTATTGAAATTGAGCACACTTCATAGGGAGGAGGGTGACATTCCAGATGCAGGCCCATATATTCTGACAGTAATTAGTATGATTTTCCCTAATGGAGAGACTCGACCTCTCATCCTAACTAGCTCTGTGCCTGCATCCTTCCAATGTCTTTGAGAGCAAATTAACAGCAGTTTTACACAATTAACCTTTGAGGACAACCCGTTGAACAGCAATACATGAACAGGTTATTAGTTCACACATTCCATCAATCCGTTCCATTGCAGTAATCAACCATTTCATATTTTCATTGCAGGGTGTGTAAGGCGGGGGGGTTCATCGTCGGAATCGTCAATAGACAACCTTGTATGAATGTTTGATGAGTTCTGCTTGGCGGAGGGGAGTATGTTTGGTACATGAGTAGACCTTGCAGTCTCAATGATTTTAAAGATAAGTGGCTTGAGATTCTGGCTAGTTTTTCAACAGTCTTATAGTGAAAGAGGTCGACTTTTGTACATACGTGCAGAAAACATTGACAATAAAACAATTAAACATATCTCAAGGTACCATGAACTATATACTGTATATTTTCACTATATACTGTAAGCAAAAATGTACTATTCACGAGGTAGAAAACTTTCCGGTGGGTTGGAAAGGTGATACTGAATGTTATCGTCTTCATTTAAATGAAGGTAACAAATGCACTGCTTTACAATTTACAAGCAACTATTCATTTAGATCCATATTTTCTGATCATCAGTTTCCAAAGTTTCCAAGATTCCCAAAGTTTCCAAAAGCCACCATGTCTAAAATTATGATTTAATCATATTGTAATGGAACATAATCATACAATCTTCCACAATCACACAATGTACGGATTAAACATTAGTTAAGATAGTTTTAAAATCGTATTTGGTTAATATGTTCCACGCCTTGTTGATAAGAAGCAGAGATAGAAAAGAAGCCTTCTGTATGATGATCTCTCGCTATGACTAAGCCTTATGTTAAATTAGTAAATAGTAAATGAACAGCCTATGGCTTCAGCACCATCTGACAATATTCATAAATCAGGGTTTTCTGATTTGATGCCAGTTTGCTTGATGTATAGTTCCACCAATTATATTCAGGCTTTGTGTGTTACAACCTGGCTGGAGGGCAAAGGTCTCTATTGCCAAAATGAAACTAGGCCATCCAAAGATGTGATGGAGATAGGATGGCAGTTCATCCACTTTTTATAGTGATAACAGCAGTCAGCGTTATCCGGATTAAAAGTTAGTGTAACACGCTAGTTACAATTTGAAAATGCGTGTGCTTGTCTGAATTGTTTTGTAAACATTTTACTTAAAGCTGGCAGGTGCAATTACTTATAACACAATGACAATGCATTGTAAGATCTGTCATTGAGCATGGACATAATCAGGTATTTCACAATACATCTGGGTTTGGAATTGATATTATGTTTTGATGAATGTCTTCCATAATAGTATGCTTTTGAAACTCATCTCCAATAAATTGCAACAACTTTCAGCCAATCACTAAGATAGGCTATTATTATTATTCAGATCCCACTGCAGTGCCAGGCCAATCCATCTACCCTCTGTGTAGTCAGAATAACACCTAGAGGAGCTTCAGAAAACCACAGACTGCTGGTTGAAAGCACTGGTGTGTAGTGAGGTATGCTGGGTAAACGCAAGCAAACATGTTTCATCTACGTTTTTATTTTACAAGACAATTTACCGACTTTTAGAGAAATAAAACACATTGAAAATATAAGGCACTTTAATGTTTTACCTCAACCGAGAATCACAGTTTAGCAACCTATTTTTTATTATTATTTTTTCACCACTAAACCCCTGGTTGGGAGATAATAAAGAGAGTATCATGCAATCCACCTTTCATTTCACTCCCAGCGTGGCAGAAATTATTTAATATCCATCACAGAAAATATGCACAGCTGTGTTGATAGAACAGGAATACCAGCACATACAGTCCAATTCTCAGCTAGGGAGAACTGTTCTGTGAACTCTGCATCTTTTATACCTTTTGAAAGTTCTATCTGCATAGCTTCAAACTAGGCTACTCTGTCTAGAGAATTAATCTATCACTACTGTATTACCACTTTACAATAGGGACCTCTTACATTGAGATGGTGGAGACATATTTAACTTCCATAAAAAAATATCCCTAAAGTACAGAAAATGATTAAATATCTTATGGATTTAATTAAACTCGTTTGTATTCAGCCAGAATGGCAGGACGTTCCACCCTATTATCTTATCTATCTTTCAATCAAAGGACCTTCCATCTCTCGTTCTACCCATCATGGTGATGCAGATGTCCAACGAGACTCATTACAGGCCCGTTGGGTGAGAAGAACATTGCTGACTGTATCCACATGACAACCATCTATGTGAAGGCTACTCTCCGCTGCACCGAGACAAATAAAAACAGCGTTATGTTGTCATACGCAGAAACGCTGGGCCTTGCATGATTTGCTTTCATTTGAAATTCTTGCACGTTTCCTAGAGAGAAAGAAGGGTGTGCAATTACTATTCAGCGTGACACATGTGAGGAGGAGTCCAGGGCGGAACCCGGCGAAGGATAATGAAGAGAACATACTCCCTGAGAAGTGTGATCCAGTGCCATGAATTAAAGATCAAAAGATTATCTGGGTTTTTCTACATATGACAATATCCTTCGGAAGATATCATGCAATTGTAGACCTGTGGGGTTATTGCGACTCTTATTTTCTTATGGTTGTTACTATCAAGGCGTCTCAAAAAAGCAGACGCTGTTTTGCATATTAAGCGAAACAATAACAAACTTTCCAGACGGATTATACATTCCATCGATTGGTCAAGTGATCAAAGAGAGATAGCAGAACAACACCTGTCTCAGGCTGCGGACACCCTGCTTAGAAGATTAAACATTCCAATTGGGGGTCCATGTGTCACTCTGCAAGAACTTAAAACTATGTGCAAAAAAACTATATGTGTGGTCGTTCTTCTCCAGGCAACACCCTTTTCATTACTAAACATTGAATCTATTGTGATTGAGCATTGAGCTTAGGCTTTTACAGAACCATTTGATAATGGAGAATAAAATACAGAGTTTGAATGTCAACCAATTTGAACATCTTCATGTGCTCACATTTAACTAAGCTCAAGCTAGTGCTATTTCGAGTCATAAACAAGAGCTTTAATCCAGCCGGCAAGCCTGCTCCTCTTCAGTTTCTCTGGAGACAGAATGAGCATAAGGGAGCTAGCATCATCCAGCTCCTGGATCACTTTACATGACAATATGATGGACAGGCCAGTCAGGCAGGGTAGTATTATCTGTGGAAGAGCGAGGAGAGAAACACCTTTGCCTCCCCAAAGAACGTATTGATCTGGCATCTTAAACAATTTTGATGGAGTAACTGCAGAAATGGAAAAAACAGAAGCCACAACATTCCCTTCTCCCAAAACGATGATTTTTCTGCTCACTTGAACATTGGTGTACATGAAGATACATTTCTCAAATCCTTGCAAGCTGGACTTGCGAGTTGGAAAGTGACACAATGTTGTTAAGCCCTGTCTCCATCCCTGGTTCCATGAACCTCCGACCGACTGTCAAACGGACAGGTCTATTGTCAAGATCTATTCACTGTTCCTTTCAAAGAACTACAGCCCAGGCGTTACTTATCTAGTTGTCACAAGGAATAATGGTAGATTTCTCTTGACTTAATGATGACTGCGGTCTTCAAACCTAGGGCAAATGAGATTCCAAATGCCAAAGGGGTATTGCTGATAAGACTGAAACATTGTAAAAGCTATATATATTTTTACATTAGGTTATGTTCAGCCAGGACAAATGCCTTGGCACGATGTTTTACTTCTTCTGTTAGAGATGAGGACAGCCTAATTCATTCTTAACATATAGATGTGCCTCAATCACATCAATCCCATGGGTGGGAAAACAATTATAGAAAACTTCAACACAATTAATTAACCTAATAATCAGTTCCATTTAATATTTGAAATAGATGTCAAGATATTCCTTTGAGATACAGTCCCGAGAACTACCACAACACAGTGCAGGTGATAACTTAATTTAAATTGGCACGGAAATCATTCAAATTGTGTTGCGTCAATTTAGATGATGGTAGCAGCTCATCTGATATTACAGTCCCACAAGAGGGCAGTCAAAGGGCATGCTAAAGACAAAATATAACAAGCTCCATAGCTGCCAATGTGAAGGTTAGTATAATTTGAACATCACACCGTACAGTAAAAAAAGAAAACAACGTGTACCAATATATATAATGCGTATTCCAATGTTTTATTACAATTGTTTGAAAAAACAACAGCAACAAAACGTGTTAGCTTCGAGAAAATTGACTTACTTTAGTATATTATATTTTTTCGAAAGCACTCTCAAGAAAGCATTGGTTCAGTATCCAGTTTTTGAACAGGTATGAAAATGTTTTATTACATGCAGGGGGGTGCAATAAGACTCATTTGTTATGTTAGCAAAATAGTCAATGAAGATTGTACTCACAATCAGAAAATATGATTTGTTTGATGGGGAGACGAACATTAAGCACATTTGCCCCCCTTATTATGCTTTTATAGTAGGACTGCAGAATAGATATATATGAGATGCTTTTGTTGTATGTAGTCTGTTGCAGGTTTGTGACTGTAAATCTATCAGTGCATACGTTTTGTATTATATGCTAATCTTTGCTTTTCTGTGGACCACAGCAAGAGTAGTTGCTCCGTAATGAGCTGATAGGGATCCAAAAAAAATAAGAACTGGCTGATTGAAATCAAAGTATGAATATCATAAATACCCTAAGGTAAATGAGGGGAAGCATTAAAAATGGTTGAATCAGAGAACTTAGTTGATCATGCTTTCCCAGTTTTAAAACCCACATAGCAAATTAAAATCAGAAACTTTTGAACTTGTGGCCTGGCAAGAGGCACCACCAGTCACACACAACACTGCACATCACAGTGAAACACTAAGTCGTAATACAGTTGAAGAATCTTTATTATTCACTACAACTTAGCAATGGTCTCTTACCACAACTAAGGACAACTAAGCAACGCAGTAGGGTACATTTGCTTGTAGTTATACAACTAAGAAGACTCTGTTAGGAACATTTTCACTAACATTTAGTTTATATCTAAGTAAAACATTAACTACCTATACATGCGTACTCCGCAGTCCGTAAAGCAGTCCGTATCAGTCATCAGGAAAGCTAAGAATACTCAGCATATATCTCTGTGAATGAATTCAGGTATTTCATCTAAGTCGTAAAATCATTATCCAATTTATCTGGATTACTGGATAGCATGCCTGAATAAAATGTGAATATGCCCCATTTGATCAAAAAAAGTAGGCCTTTATAATTTGTGGAATAATGAAAGCACCAACTATGCCATTTCAACGTATGCAATGTTTTAAAGACTATATGGGGAGAGGAAGAATGCTAGATCTTTTGACCAGTGGAACCCAATACTAAAAACCCCGGTTAACGTTGTGCACTGCATGTACTTTTCCCGGGCATGGAAGGTGTATGTAGGCAGGCCTACGGTGTTCACTATAGCCTTAAGCATGTGTTCCTGAATAGCACAACAAATCAAATAATGGACCTACTAATGCTTGTGGAAAAGAGGAAAATGCCCTGAGGTTGGAAGGGTATGCCGTCTGTCAGGTGTGCAGTGTGGATCAGTCTAGTTTAATGATGTTACTCACTAACTGCCATTATGCTTTTGATTTCAATTTGATGTTAGGGAAAGGCATAAGTTATTGTGTCAAATGCCATCGTTTCAAATATAAGCTCTCTATTTTATCCGTACGTCCCCTGAAGTTGCGCTCTGCACTGTCGCCGAGAGCTAAGATTTAGTCCATAATCAGTCGGCAATGCAGTCAAAAACTTACCTGGCCAAAAGTATGCATTAGCCTCCCTGTCTTAAAAAACGTATTTGAAAAAGTATTGCTATATTAAGCTTGCATAGACCGAGAAACTCATGATCGTCCGACAAGATGTACGACAGATTTGGTTGAAATGCATATTTAATATTAGGCTTTCTGTCAGGCTATATAGCTATATAGCTACATATATTTTAACACCAAAAACGATGGTTAGACTAGCTACTATAATGAGATGATTGTTTCTTTTGCACCAGGGATGGTGTTTACTGACCAAATCAAATGCGTAATGACATGGCACATCTGAGTTCTCTTTTTAACACCGTATCAGATTATTTTGATTTAAGCTATATATTGTTTTATCAAATCATATGCTGTTTTGCAACCGCTATGTAGGGAAGCAACTAAACTACCAGGCAACAGTCGGACGATAGACTATAGCCTAGGTTTTGCGTAAATGTATGTTCCATTCCGTTCCCTAAAGCCTACCGACATCTTATAAGTATATTCCTCTTTAGGCTACAGTTTGACTGATTAATTGCATATTTCCTAATGACATGACACATGCACAACTTGTAGGCTGGTTTTGAGAATGATTAATGAAAACTGATATTACAAATGAATCACGTTTCCTATGTGCAATACTTGACTGGACTTAAAGGATGATGAAAACATTGCTTACCTTATATTCCTTAAAAAATAGAATACGGAAAATCAATCGCAATTCCCGTCACGTAGCGACATCACTGCTTTAGAAGAAGTGCCATAATTAGACTGAAGTAGAAAAGGGGAGAAAAAAGATCCTCTTCGGCAGCGGAAATCAAATAAAACACCAATCAATAGGGTTATCCACTACAGAAAATTATCCATGTCCTAAAAAGTCTATGGTCCACATGCGGAAGGCAAAAAGCATTGATTGCAGAATAACTTTGCTAACTCAAAGCCGTTGTAATTCCTCTTCAGATGGGTTAGCCTAACTGGTTCAATCTCACAGGCGGTAGTGGAGATGCTTGGTCCAAGTCGCTTGATATAGGCTACATGAAATAGCCCTAGCCTACGTGTATTTTAAAACGTCTCCCTCTCTACATTTGATGAAAATCGCTTGCACTGAAGACTGTTTCATTGAGCATGTATAATAGATATTTAACAAGCGCATAAACTTCGATCCAATAACGCGCAAAAACCGCACAATTTGGTGCGATGGCTGAAAACTTCAGTTTAATCAGTTCTGCCAGCAATTTTTTCTTTTTTAGGGTTATCATTAAGCCAAAAAACTACACACAAACGGACAGTAGCCTATGTACTGTTCTGTCCCCAACGGAGTTGGATGAAAGTGTGCCTTAGTGCGGCATCACTTACAGCGGGGATGAAATACGCGTGATGCTGTGAGCCTATCTGTGTGCTAAGCTATGCCTAGTTGTCTCAGTAGTATTGCATGAACCCGGTCCCTTAGTACTGCCCACCTCTCTGCCTCTGATTGACATCATTGTGAGAGGAGGAGCCTACAATAAATATTACAACTTCCATCCTCTCCCATCCTCTTTAAGCTGAATTGCGAAGAGGAGATTCCTGCATCGAGTTTTAGCTGGATGTAGAGCGCTGTCTGTAAACCGAGTACGGACCACCAGAAGCACCACATGATGCATTTGGTATGCTGTAGCCTAGGCTTGTCAGACTGGCTCCAAGAACCGCCTGAAAGAAAGAGGGGGCACTGTTCACTTTTATAATAAACGTTGTTTTTCTTTCTTTCCAGGTATTATTACCATACCCAAGTTAAATCATTAGTGGTTGAAAATGTTCGAAGGATTCTCAAGTGCATTATTTGCAGACATCTATCATGCAATAAATATGAAGTCAACGGGACACTGCTATTACATTGCAAAAACAATGTAATAATAGCATAGTAACAAGTAAAATTATGATAATCATGTCTTGAATAAAAAAATCTAATCTGATCAAATACAAAATGTAATAGGTCTCCATTTGGACAGTCATGTTTATAATGACCCTGAATGTAAATGTAATTGGGTGTATCTCAAAGGTTCATGGTTAAAAGGTGGTTTTAGGCAATCAACAGAGGTCACAACCAGTTCATAACCCACCACCATGTAAAAAGTGATCACCTATGTCAGTTAAAATACGCCTCCATGCAACATATCGCCCTTTTTTGAACCACTTTAACCTCCGGCAAGGTCTCCGGAACAGTAACCGGTCACCGAGCCAACCAGACTCTACCTGAGGCTCCTCCCCTCCATGCATTTACCTACCATCAACAGTGCCTCACCAACAGCACATCGCTGCGGCAGCGGAAAACTTTGGACATGAGCCCTATCTGGAGAATAGAATGACGTTTGGGATGCATAAATCATCTGTCCACCACCTACCCTTCATTTACCACCCTCTATAAGGTGTCAAGCTCCTCAACCATTAAAAACTGTACTGTGTGTTCTCAGATGGCACTTGAATCCCTACACATAGTGCTGTACTTTTTACCATGTCACGCATGGATCTGCCCCCAACATAATGCACTACAACAGTAGGTAGAACAGAGTTTGGGACACAGTAAGAGTTGCCAGCAGGTCAGGTGATGTGTGTAATTCAGTGCAAATATGTTATCACAGTGCTTCTAGATCAGACACCCTCTCAGGCACCTGAACCAACATATTCACACTGTTAGCTTGTTAAATGTACACAACATGACGAAAGCATTCTCAATGAGTCTCATGGTCAGATTCAATTAAGCGTGCTTTGAATTGTACAGTATCTATAAAAAAGTAAAATCCAGTATTAAAGACAGAAACCGAGTTTACAAACTGAGCAGGTACTTTGATTTGTAGGATAAAGAAATAATTTCATAACTGAGATGCTTAGACCCGAATACAGAACCGACCCAGATATGCAAATCAAGTTATTGTTGCTTTATAATCTCAGACACACAATTGCCTTAACTGCTTAAAACTCCTTATAGGGTCACAGCTAGGGCTATCCATGGCAGACCTTAAGAGGTTGAATCTATGTATTCTTAATTATACTGTTTGTCACTGAAGGACTACTTCAAGGCATGTTTAAGAAATGCTAATGTGAAAGCCTTAAAGCTATATAAAAATGCACAAAACTTCTCATGCATAATTCAAAAGGCTATTTTGCTACTCTACTCTCAAAATGAACTTTAGGAGAGACAAGCTATGCATTTCTGATAAGTAGGGAAAATCCCCACTATAAGAAGATACAGAGTAAAATTCTGAACATTTCTTTTTCCGTCAATGAACTGTCAATGAATCAATTCATTGTTGAGTAATCTATGGGAAGGTCCAAGTTATGCACATAAATCTCAAGTTTGGTTTCAGCCCATAGTATGTATGCCGGAGACTAGCGGATTTATGTTCTACCCATGATTGATTATGCATGGCTGTAAAGAAACGTAGTCACAGTTTGCAGCAAGATGTGAGAAGAAACCTGAATTAACTCATATTTCACTATTTCTTTTTAGACTTCACTATTTGTTGAAGGTAAAAAAAAATCGGTTTGCATATAATTATACAATAGATTCTGGCAATCAAAATAAGAAACAAATTTATGTTTTGTATAAACACTGATTCGATTAAGTTCCCGTATTCAACCAATAACACTGACAAGTTTGCTGTAACATTCAAAAGCTTCTTTTAATAAATACCTAATTTTCATTCCCTCCCAGTGACCATTACATCTCCAAAAGGCAACATATGCACTAGGAATAGGTAACAAAAGTTGATGTCAGATGAGCCATCAAACAGAAATAACAACAACAAATGTTCTGCGTTGATGTTGGTTGAATGTGGCAGAGTATGCAAACTTTCATAGCTTACACAGGGTTGTCCAGCTGCTAAGTGGCGCAAGTCTATCAGACAAGCTAAATGGTTTCTAAGCTTCCTTCAAGTCTTGTTTGCACATGTTCTGGGCAACTGTATGATCTTGGTCTCCACAGCAGATGTACTGTAAGTATGACTTCTGAACATTTTAACATTCACATGACCTCAGTGTCATATGAAATACCAGGGAGCATACTCTGAGCTTGAAATACTGGCAGATGTCTTCAGGAAATCATCAACCGAACCCTAAGCCAATCTGTAATACCAATTGGCAGTAGACAGTTCCTGTGCTCAAGAAGGCAAAGGCCAAATGTCTAAATCATTATCATTCAATAGAATTCACATCTGTAGCCATAAATATCTTTCAAAGGCTGGTCACAATCGTCTCAAAGTAATTTGCATACTGAACCAACATATCCACAGACAACGCACACTTCATTACACGTTTCCCAGCCAATTTCATCTGGACAAGAATACCTACATGCTTTTGGGAAGTTTTCAGACCAAGTCACGACATTTTTTGTTGTGTTACAGATTACATTTATAATTGATTACATTCTTTTTTGTAATAAAGCTACTCAAAGAACATCATAATCAACATACGTTTTCAGAAATGTTTGTCTTTTTATAGAAAATGAAAAACTGAAATCTCATGTACACATAAGTATTTACTCCCTTTGCCGTGATTCACCAAATGGATCTGAGATGCATCCTGTGTTGTTTGATCACCCTTGAGATATCCCTGGAATCTGGAGTCTAACTTTGGCAAATTCAATTGATTGTATATGATTTAGAAAGGTATACACCGGTCTATATAAGGTCCCACACTTCCCATTGCATGTCAGAGAGAAAAAGAACCCATGAAGTCCTAGGAAATATCCGTAGACCTCAGAGATGGAACTGTTTCAAAGCCATTAGGGAAAAGTTAAAGAACAAACTCTATCGCATTGAAAGTCGTCATTAGCACAATGGGATCCATTATTGTGAAATGGAGGACATTTGCAACCAGCAAGACTCCTCGAACTGGTCATCCAACGCAAACTTAATTTCAAGAACACCATGGCTACTCTAGCAGAGCTTCAGAGTGTATCTGCAGCAATATATGAGAACTTACCTGAAGGATAACCTTCTCTGTAACAGCCCTTCAATCAGGCCTTTATGGTAGAGGGGCCTGACAGAAGCCATTTCAAAGAAAAAAGCCTATTACAAGTCACCAAATGGACTCTGACAGCATAAAGAAGAAGACTGTCTGGTCTGAAAACAAAATAAGGTATCGTTCATCACCTGGTTAATAACATCCCGTGGTGGTGGGAGCATCATGCTATGGGGATACTTCTCAGCAGCAGGGACTGGGAAACCAGTAAAGAAGCGGGAATAATGAACAGAGCAAAATACATAGGTTATTGAATATAAAACGTAATCCAGAGTGCACAGGACCCCAGACTGGGGTGAATCTTTGAGCACGACAATGACAAAAAGCACACAGCCAAGACAATTCTAGATTGGCTTTGGAACATGTCCTTAAGTGGCCCAGCAAATGCCTGGTCTTGAACCCCATTGAACAACACTCCCCATCCTATCTGTTTTAGAGGATTTATAAGGAATAATAGGAGAAACTGCAAACAACCTGATGTGCAAATCTAGTAGGGTCATACCCAAGAAGACTAAGTGTTGTAATCACAGTCAAAGGTGCATCCAAAAATTACTGTATAAAGGATTTGAATACATATACATACATAACATTGGTAGGTTTCAGAGGAGGGGCCAAAGACTAGAGCCATCAAACTTATACAGTAGACATTTTTTTATTCCAAAGCTTTGTAGGCATGGCATATGGTTTGGGCTCCTCGAGACCGTAATTATCAGGAACTTGTAGAGCTTCTACCCCCAAGCCATAAAACAAGACTGACACAGAATTACCAAATGGCTTCCGGACACTTTGCATTTGTTTCCCTTTTAAAACTTCAGTCCAGACAGTTATGCACACACAAAAACCCTTGCGCACACGTACAAGCCACAAAACACACTTTGCACTTTCCCGCTCATTATTTACTATACTCTGCCGCAGGTAGTTTGTTTTTGCCTGTCCGTCAGTACCCTTAGCCCATACATATTATGTACACATTAAATTAGCTTCTCTCCTTGAATAGCAACTTGGTAATGGTTCTTCCTATATATAGTCAAGTTATTGTTTTTCATCTAATTGGAATTCATTCCAGTTTATTTGTATTTTTTATTTGAATCAACATGTACATATTCTGTATATTACTGTTTCCTACTATTTAATCATTTGTTTACTCCTCTCTCTGGCTGACTTTTGAAACGGCATTTTGGAAGAATGCCTGTATGTAAGCATTTCACTGTTAGTCAACACTTGTTGTGGAAGAAAGATGACAAATGAAAGTATATGTCTATCATCCAAAGATATCAACAGAAAATCTATTTAAAGTGCATATAAATTACAACACACGTTGAAACAATAACATTGAACTAGTAAGAGCATAACGGCAAAATAAGGTGTGAGCAACAATCTTCTGTCGATATGTGTGAAACTCTGTTTCACTTCAGTGCATGCATGCCTGTGGTGTGCCAGAGACTAAAGCAGGGCACTAAAGAAATAGGCTGCCGTTTCAGTCCCAGCCTCCGGTCATTTCCAGGTCAATGTAAATCAAACCGAGAACCAGTAGAGTCAACATGAGCAATGTAAACTGGGAGGCAGGGATACAAGGCTTTTGTTTCCTCTATAGATATGATCAAATGGATTTTTCCCTCAACGCTGACTTCAATCTGCATGCTCTAGGCTTCCCCGCTCGATCCATGACTCATTACCCACACCCAGTTTTAGTCCCAAATGGCAACACATTCCCAGTACATTAGTGCACTGCATAGGGAATATGGCAGCATATGGGACACGTCTCTAAAAGAGAAATAATTGGAAGAAAGAGCACACTCACTAATATATCTTATCAGTGGGCCACAGCTGGGCCAGGATCAGCGAAGGGGAGGGTTGGAAGGGTTAGGGAGGTAAATTGCAAGGTATGCCTGCCGTATATTAACATTTCAGGTTCTTTCAAAAGGGATTGATCCCTTCGCACCATTTTAGATGACCACGCCAGTATATTATCCTTTCAACTTTACAGCTCGATCTGTCTGAAGAGAAGCACTGTGCTAGCTGCCAGTTTTTCTTTTTCACCTGTATTTCTTGAATCTTTCCTGTTCAACAACCATTGAAAAGCCCGCTATGGATTTCCAGGCATCTGAACACTTCACCTCAATTGTTAATATTGGTATTACATTATTCTTTTTTTTTCCCAACCACATCTAGAGTTCACGTGGCTATGTTTAACAATACCTGTGTCAAATCCTTGACCAGAATGAAAAGTTACGAAAGTCACTTTTTTCATAAAGCTTTAGATAAATCTAGACAAACCTTTCTTTTTTGTCCCTCATGGACTTTTAGTATCTATAGCAACGTTCAAGAACATCAGAGAATTTTATGAAAAGCCCCAGCCCCCTACCTCTCTCTCTGTCTCTCTCAAGGATCTCAAGAGAAAGAAGCTGATGTTTTAGAGACAGTAAAGAGAGAGAACGGACAATCCACAAAGCTTTAGCTGTTATTTTATTGACAACAGAAACAGGCTTGTTGAGCTATGGGCACGGAAAGTAAAAGTAAATAGAGCTTGACCTTTGCCAAACAAACATGCAACATTCATGCCTTCAGTTCCATGCAATGGACTGGACTGGTATTCTAAAAGTGAAAAGGCCTTCAGGCATGACTATCGTTGGCTTGTCATACCTCAAAATGGACGACGCTAACAGGAATACCGGAGAGCTGCATCCAACGTCTCTGTGTATTTAGGACATGCTCAAACGTTGGACATGCAACCAAAGTTGTGATGCACAAATGATTCAAATGTTGATTCTTTTTTGATTTTGGATTTTTTGTGATCAGAGGCAGCTGGGAAATAATTTGTTTAATGTTGGGGAGAGTTGTTAATTACAACATTTATTTTTGCTTTTTGTTTCTAGGTGTATACCAGGCACAGGGGAGGGTAGGGAGGGTAGTGCATTTTCCTTCCTGGTCTACATATTGCATTTTCTAATGTTTTCCATCTCAGACTGATTTTCCGATCTGCTTGCATGCAAATCACACAGGCGGTTGTCTTGGAACATCCTCTGCACTTTGCTTTTCATTATAGCCCACGACAGTAGTGGTGGGGGGAACTGCTAAATACATCTGCAGTAGGTGAAGCAGAAAACATAACACACATACAAGACACTAAATCAGCATCAATTGTTGAACATCCTGTAGAGAAATAGGCAACAGAGGCCAGGTGCATCTTTGTGCATTAAGAAATAGTGAAAATATGAGATATGCAGCACATAAAGCTCCCTATTGATCTTGTTTAGTGACAATACAATTATCCTACCTGGAATAGCCTACAAGGCTAAATGTAGTAAATAATCGAATTTGTGTCATCAGGAAAGAATAATTACTCTGGATCGCATGTGTTAGCTGCAGTTATTTTAATGTTTTATTCCATTTGGATCAGTTGTCGGTCTATTCTAAACAAATTATTATGCTTAGAAAGACACAGCAGCGGGCTGAATTTTTACTTCTGATACTGATGTACTGACTGTTGTGGATCATCATTCTCCAAAGTCCTTCTTTATAGTTTCGCCACATAAGCCTATTCTCCCAACAGGCCCAGTTTTCACACCTGAGTGATTATTCTGAGTGTATCTAATGCTCCAATAAAGCCAACATATTTGCAATTTATCTTTTAAACTATTTAACTTTTTATCTGGGGCATTATAGTCCCACAATTCTATTTTACCTGATTAGGCTACTTAAAATGTCTGCTGAAGGAGGGGTCCCACGAGTTGCCCAGTGGTTTAAGTCCAGGACTTTGTATCTTCATCACGTTTTACTGACACCACCTGAAAGATCATTCAGATTGCAGAGCAAATTAGCCCTGCAACGTATTGTGTTGGTAGACAGGCATGTCTACTTGCAGTCTGGTGACCCCTGTGGTAGTTAGGGGCAACGGCAAGCTCAGTCCTGATTGTGGGCTGAGGAGGAGATTGCCCCACCACCAGCATGCCTATCAGAATGTGTTCCTGATTGATTGAGCAATGTGATAAGAACAATAACGGCTTGGTGAGATGCGCATTAGAAAAATAGTCACCATTTTCAATGCCTTTCTGCATTGCGGCATGGCCACGTATCATGAAATCGGGCGGGGTTTAAAGGGTTGCTGTTTAAGTCTCATTCTAGCCAATGCATGTTTGTCCACTTGTAATGCCAACATCCAAACTGCATATGGGTTATTCAGTGTTTGGAAACAACATCATGTTGCAAAACATGCATCTCTTTAATGACATTCATTTATTTTTTTATTTTGCGTGAGATGTAACATTGTCATTCTCGTAAAACCGATAGACAAAATATTATTTTCACAGAAAAGGTTTTGCAGTTAAAGCACTGACACTTGTATTGATTTACAGAAAAATTATTGAAGTATCTACCCCTTGGTTAAAAAATTTACATTCCTCAGATAAAAATATATAGGTTGGGTGTTTGCTAGAACTGTATGTCATTTACAAAACGTAGAGGAAAAACAGTGCAGGCTTTCTTTTCTCCTGCATCCATACCGTAGGTGGCATGTGAATGCAGGTGCCTAATGTTTGCCTGTAAGGTTATCAGGTTGTATTAGTTCAGTATTAGCAGTGTTTGTTTGCTGTGTAATATTTACTTGATTTCATCCAGGCCTTTGGAACACGTGGGCTAAGACACGGTCACAGGCTTTATTGCAGCCGCTGTTCATCCCATCCATTACCCTAAGCTGTCTGACTTTACTCAAGCGTTCTTTTGTTTATTTTCTTGTCTTCGAAGCCTAACAACTCCCTCCAAGCCCAAGAATCAAAGAGAAAAAGAGATGAGATTGAGAAATCATGGAAAGGAAACTAGGAAAGGAATCATTCAAAACATTACAAGGTATAACCCCTGTCTAGTCAGTATACCGCTAGCGTGACCATTGCAGTTAAACAAAAATAAGGCCAGGAGCAAAACACTGAATTGCTGTTTTCCAAGGAAGAATTCAACATTTCCGGGGCTGTTTTTCCTGTCTGGGGGAAAAAAAACTGTTTTAAGCTTTAGCATAAGATAATTAGGTTCCATAGGCCTCGCTGAGAAGGAAAGGAAATGGAATTAAGTCACTGTTGGTCATTTTCAATACACGGGGAGTGGATCAGCATTGATAATATTGTCTGTGACAGGGGGGCATTGATGAGCACCCCAAAGTCACAGAAAGGAAACTTGTCCTAAATGGCAAACTGTTCCCAATGTAGAGTGATGCAATACTACCAGTGCACTGACAGAAATGGTGTTCCAATTGGGATGCAACCTTGAAGATCAATACTGAATCAACACATCCTTTTGGGATATGGTCTGGGATAAGGTCAGGGCTCTAAGAACAATCTCCAAGAAGGGCACAACGAATTTTGAGGCCACCATGACAAGCACAACGACAGCAGCACAAAACCCTCCTAATGGATCTCAAAAACCGATCTCCCGGTCTCTAGCCTAACCACTGCTTCTGTAGGTAACCGACCCACTTGGAGGAGATAGTAATGGACCTACCTATTACAATCTTTAAAAAATAATTGAAGGTTTTTATCACTGTATATTATCACAAGGATTATGAATGGATCTGACTGGGAAAATAGTGAATGTGTTCCGTTGATTGGCATGATTTATAAGGGGACAATTAAATGATACCGAGGACTGTGTCCATTATTATTTTAGGTGATATGTCCAAGCTGATGCTCTTCTATGTAACAAGTAAATAGGCTTATGAAGTAACCATTATGGGTTCGTAAGGATGAATTTGAAAAGTGTTGATCCTTTGTATATGAGTGTTAATTGCACTGACTCGGATTATAGAGATTCAAACTGGACTGTCTTTGTCCTGAAGAGGCAGCTGAGGATCTTGACAGGCACTCTAGAAAAGATAATTGAGTTTCAGCAAACTAACTAGCAGACAAACCCAACGGTGTGTCAGGTTGCTGGTGCTACACACTCCAAAGAAGACATGCTGTCCCTGAAGGCAAACTTCTGTTTCCAGGCAGAACCCTTGTCGAACTCAACACGAACCCTTTTGTTATTATTACTTTTTCTACCCACTATTTCTCTCTGTTTCCCAATTTTGTCAAATCCACTTGCCCTGTCTCATCAAAACAACTCCCAACGGATTTGGGAAAGTTTAAGATCGCAGCAAGCTTTCCTCATAGGAAACTGCAAGCTTCTCTGCTTTCTTCCATACTGCTTTTCCAACCAGAAAGTGACATGGGTCAACACGTATGAGGTCATGCTCACTCACCTGACGATCTCAGTTAGCTTTGCAGGCGTGTTAGCCGCTTGAGGGAAATGCTTGAGTGTTACGAGATCAGGAAATCCTTGCTACCAGTGCCTCCCCACTTGCTGTGTGATTCTTACAATTTTGCATTGTTCATGTTTCCCATTAATTCTATAATTTACGGGACCTGTTAAAAAATACTGAACAAAATCAGGAAATGGGACCTTTTTGAGAAAGCTTATAGACATTGTCAGTATGCAGGAACGTGAAAATGAACAACTGTGATGTGCATGTAATGTTCTAAATGGAGGATATCAACATTGTATCAATTTGTCATTTAGGGAGTCTTTGTTTCATGTAGCACATAGACTGCCGAATTGGTACTCTATTAATATCAAATTGAATGCTATGTCGTATTTTGTTTTCCGGTGGAATGCAAGCTGGTTTATGTGTAATAGTTCACATAGTTATGTCAAACATTAAATATGGAAAAAAGATGACAGTTTGACGTTATTACAGTATCTTTTCCCATCTTCCACGAATGGTAACCATTGTTTTTTTTTTTTGCATTACATTTGAATAAGAAATTATTTTAATGTGCAGTAGTCTTCCTGTTTTTTCACATGCATCACTGCATTCAACATCTGCTTTCTGTGACAGCACAGTGCAAGATCAATGTTGTGTAAATGCATAACAAATGCTCTATCTATGGTAATTCTTTTGAGAGTCAGCTCACATACACAACCACACAAATACAAAATGCACACACCAGGTATAATGTTGTCAGTTACATCGATGTCCTATCCTTTGAAGATCCCTGGCCACTACAATTCTGCCATTTCCTGTGACGCTTACATAGAATTAGTTTAGAATTGATTCTGAGTGTTTCTTTCTTCAAGACCTTACAAGGTTGACAGACACATTCTTTTTGTTGTTCTCGACAACTGGACACCTAGTGATTTTCCCTCCAGCTGCGTTCTGAGGAGATGAAACCAAGGCAGAACACTGACCGATGATCAAATGCTGTTGCTCCACTCAGAAAAGTGAAGTCTTCATCGCTTTGTTTTGAGTTTCTTTCTTCATTCACAGTAAAAATACAGCTTGTCAAGCATATTACTGTAACAGTACAGTTTGTAGAATTATTTCAAGGAAACCTCAATACACAAACAATGGCATCCCCCATACATAACCACTGTGTAATTGAATTGAATTTAAAAGTAACATGTTAATTAGTGTATGGCGGTGTGTATTGTATATAATTGCATTAATTATCTGGGCATGATTGCTCCTTGAAAGATTACTGTCTGTCCTGAAACAAATACAATCTTCAGTACATTTATTTTCTTTTTTGTTGTGTAATGCTGTGAATGGGATCTTGATGGACTTGACACTCCCTGCCATTGGATGTGAAGGTCAAGGAATTGATTTCAAATATATATATATATATATATATATATATATATATATATATATTTTATGTGGTGGAGATTTAAATCTTAATGACTACCCTTTGTAAGGTCAGGTACTATACTGGCCCTGCTGGTAACAAAAGCAGGTGGAATTAATTGCGTTGGAAAGTGACTGGGGAGCCCTCAATCACCCAACACCAACGACTGGATGTTCTCTCTCTCTGTTCTATTCAGTCATTTCACTGTGCCTTTTCTTTTGTTGGCCAAAGAGATAGAGAAACAACCAGATGTGTGAAAAGATGGGAAAGATCAATGGTGATATTACTCGTTATTAACTGTTTAGACCGTGACAAGGACAGAAAGAATCAAGCTCAGATAGAAATTCACCAAGGAATCATTACTTGGCGCCAGCACTTCTTTCCCAGATGGCCTGAATGCTTGATGTTCTTGTCACGTTGTGTTGCATTTTGTCTGCCGTGAATCGGGCTGTGTACACAACCATTGTTTGATGAGCAAAATTGAAGGCAAGCCTTGTAAACTACAGGCACCTGGTGCCAAAGACATGGTGAAGGCAGAGCAGGCACCCCTTTTGTCTCAGAGTATTATAGGTCCTTAGCTTGGGGCTCAAAAGAGCGAAAAGGCACACCTTTTGTGCAAATGTCGAGTGCGGATGGTTTGATGATACTCGTGAAAAATCTACCAAGAAAGTATAGGTTTCTTTTCACAATGTGTTCATTCTGACCATTGTTTCTACAAACTTAACATAATGCTCCATAACGTTCAGGCATAAGTAAACTATTCAATAACCAAATAAAGTGATTATGCTTCCTTCATTGGAAACTCCACACCATTTTCAAGAACTCAGAGCTTTACCATGTCTGTTTCATTTAACATGTACTTTAATTTAATCTATAATTAAATTGTGAGTCTGCCTAAAGTAGTCTACACATTGGCAATATAATCTTACAGATGATGGAATTATTGATAGCATCTGTTCAACAAACCACAGGAAAGCAAACAGCCTACCGAATCTATAAAGAATACTGTAAACATGCATATATGAATACATAGAACCCGCAATAAGCATCTAAACTGCATGATTGAAACCAGCCTATTGAACATTCTCACAATTTGTAGTGCAAACCATAGTCCAATGTGATGTAATCTAATTTCCTAGTTATTTCCTGGTCCAGCAAGCAGTGTGACAAGGACAGCATTGGAAGTGCTTCAGAAGACATATTGCTTAATATTGACGGTCCCGTATCTGTTGTCCAAAGGCCTTAATCACAACTGGATGTCAGAAAATTGTGTGGAAAAAAAAGAATAAATGAGGCTTGATCAAGTGATATTAATCTAGCACCTCCCCCATTCTTCAGTAAGATACCTCCCATAGAACGATATGGTCAAACCATATGAATAGTCATAGTGCCAGGCTTAAATTCATAGTGGAAAGTAACCTAGGACATGATGTTACTGTGGCATTAAATGAAAACACTTGAAATAATGAAAAATTTTACAAATAGTTCTTGATTTGACTATTCTTTGCTTCCCTGTTTTCTAGCTGTATCTAGAGATCCAACCGAAAACCTCATCTTGTCATTGAGGATATCTCTCGCAGCATGTCTTGCTCAGTTCCTGAAAGCCATGCAAATGTATCCCCGACAAAAATAATAGAAGCACTGTATCCAGCCATAACGTCCCATTTCGTTGTCAAAGATCAATGCAAAACTGTTTGGGGTTTCATGCAAATGTAATTTTCCAATGAAAAACTGAATTCCAACAAAAACTTAAAAGAAAACACCAGAAACACATTTCAGTGATCACGAAGGTGTCCAAATTCTCTACATAAAAGTAAATTTAGACATAACCATTTGCACATGTAAGTTATAAGATGTTGTAGTAAGTTTAGTTTTCGTGCTGATCACAGCTTGAAGCAAATAGCCTAAGGCAACCAGATCTACAACAATGTAAAAATCCTTGATCCAGGGTCCAACAAAACTGAGAAAGTGTAGGAGGCCCACCTGTCTGTCCTCCATCAATTACTGATCTTTTCAATACAGTAGGATATAGTGTACTTACTGTAGTTTACTCCAGAACTGTCTGAGTCAAATCAGCCATCTAAGTGGGGTTCAATCAAGTGCAGTCTTCGGTGAGGGAATTTGTCTTTCCCAGTATCCGTCCATCAGTGGCAGAATGTTTTCTATTGATTTAACGTCTGGAGGCTCGGCAGACTACAGCTGCGAGTGACGGGGCCCTGAGTCACCTCCATCTCTGTGACAGACCACATGTAGGTTAGGCCTTCAGAAGGCTCCCAAACGACACACTCTTTCCTCCAAAGCTCACCACTTTTAATTAGAACCCTATGGGCTTTGTTAAAAAGTGGTGCCCTATGAACCCAGGTCAAAAATAGTGCACTTTATTTATAAACAAATATAGGGAATAGGGGATCATTTGGGAGGCAGACATGAAGAAAAAGCTTTTTTTGTACAGCGTTGGCCTTTCAAAGTGCACAACGCACAGAACCCATCAAATGGGCCACAAACACAAATGGATGGTTTGCAGTTTGGCACAGTGCAAATGTTTTTAAATCAATAAAATGGGAGGTTCCTCAGCAAGAACAGCCAATGAAAGCATACATTAACCACCCTGTAGCTGCAAAGAAACACCAATATGTAAAAGGGTCCACAAAAATAGCCATATCATTCTATACTAATATTATGGAAGCAGGGGCATAATTTGGAAAATGTGCAAAATATGTGACACACTGCTTTTGGATGAAAAATGATGTTACATTTCTAACACTTATGATAATTTCCTTACAGTTTTCAAAATTGAGTAAATCCGATCAACAAGTGTGGGGGATATTTCTATAAAATGCATTAATAGCCTTATACTTACGAAAATATTCATGTGCAATGTATAATCACGTAGTTTTATTATAAACATATAAATGTGGAATCCACACTCACAGGAAATTACTTCTGGGATAGGACGATTTACACATACAGACAATTTCTATGTTCATCATAATATATGTGCCTTATGCTGAGAGATAGTCATGAGCAGGCAATTACCTTGAGCCCAGAGAGGGGCGTTTCTAAACTTTACTGCCTTTGTATCCACTAGTGAGGTGTCCTGGGTGTGGCTCGTGAGCGGATCATAAAGTATACTTTGTGATAAGAGATGACCTGAGTGTGGCCCATGAGCTAAACGTAACACTTACTTTGTGGACAATGATGGACATGACCCAAGTGTGAGCTATGAGGAGGTTATGAATTACTGTTGGAAATTACGAACATTCAGGGAAATAGAAGATAAGAGGTGCACCCCACCCCAGGGGGGGTTGCCAACCAGATGAATAGTCCGATGGTGTAATGTGTGAAAGTTCTGTATAAAAGCCATGGTCCAGACTCAGAAGATAGGGGGTGTATCTGCAGAAGGACCTGGCTTTAATGTCTGTCATTATTGTATGAATTTCATTAAAGTCTATTGGATTCAAGTCCTGAGTTGAAGTGCATTTGTTTTTAGTAAATAGTGGTTGATTTTCCACGACACAAGCATTTCTAAGCATGTAGCACAATTGCATGAAGCTGTGTGTATCTGGGATTCAATCAAACCATTGCAATGTTGGCACAGGGTCGACTTACAATATTTATTATTCAGATGCATCGAATTGTAAAGAGTGAATGCATACCCGGGGGTGGGGATGGGAGAGGCAGGGAGGAGGGTTGTGGTATGTTTCTACACGGTAGTAAGTTTACTTGACCTGGGGAAAAACATCCATGAAAAGTCTGCACTATGTCTCCAACGCAGGTTTGATTGAGTTGAGACCTCTGAGTTGTTTACTTTACACCGCGTACTCCGGCATGACCTGTTGTGTTTCGTTGCCTCCAGCAGACGTTTCAAACCCAAAACCAGAGGCCCACTTACTTCGGAGTCTACCTCAGACTGTAATTTTTCGATGTATCCTCTTTTTCAGTCTACTCATGTAATAGGTAATTATTGGTTATTCTTGTCATTTATGAGTAATATTTTATTGTCGGGGGGAGTGTAAACTTGTGATATGTTTGAATGCCTAGTGATGCATTTTTGTCTGCAAGATATGCATGGAAATCAGCCTCAGGGATAGTACACACAGATTACAAAATCACATATTGGTTTCCTTACTCTGTAACCAGTCAGTAAACAAGATGTGACGATAATACATGCTTCAGTTTAGAATCCCTGTTGCTGTGTGTGGCTCAAATCCTATTCGTCAGACATTATCAACATTATGTCATGACGCTAAAGAAAGTTATTTATACATAATTGGAATACATCATCAAATATTGCTCCCATGAGTTCAAAAGGACTTGTGCCAAAATTGCTACAACGTGAGCCAGGTAAACTTAATCTTAGCATAAATATGACAGGTTGTAATTTGGTTGAACTCTTTGTTGACGGGTTTACAGTTAGAACTGACACTTTTCGCATTAACGTAGTATAGATTTTTTTTTGGAGTGTTCTATAAAACTCTTACAATGAACCATTTGTTTAAAAGAATTGGAACGCAAATATTGTGAAATGATGGAGCAATGCAAAGCTTCATCTGATGTGTTTTATTGTTACTAACATAGTCAGTATTGGAACGCCTCTTGCCTGCAGTGTTGGACAAACAAGTGAGCCACATTCTCTTTTTTGTGTTGCCTTAAACAGTTGTTCCTCTTGATCATCAAGAGCCCAGTTCTTAGAAAGATAGCAATTTATTTCACAGTCACCCGCTGAGACAGATTTTGTTTTGGATATCAAAGTGCAAAAAGCAATTATTAAAAATAGTATAATGATACAAGGCACAGTGTGTCTGATTGTCTAACTCTTCAAACATTCAATTGAAAAAATAATAACTTTAAATGAGCATTCGCTCCACTTTCTCACAGTCAGATGAAACTTTGTTAGAAAGAAAATAAACAAATAAAAAAAACTTGATTCTTACTTCTGTGTTTATTAACATCCTTCTTAAAAAACAGCCTCTAGTTTGTAAACCCAATAATGAGGAGAAAAAAAATCTCCGCCATTTTGTTGTTTGAGCATTAAATGCTTTCAGTTTGAAGTGTGTTTTTCAGAATGAGGGAGGACTGGGCTTGTAACCATGGTTGCTGTTTTTTTTTTTGATTTACATAAAAACCCCTCAGTCTGGTAACTTTTGAACAGATTCTGGCTGAAGTAGACTTAGGATGTGAGACAAAATGAAAGCCTCTGGGGGGGAGGTGAGCCTTAGCCTGTCTGTCTGTGTGCGAGAGCAGCAAATCCGACTTGGTTTGGTAAACAGAGGCTCCAGGGAATGCTCTCAATCTGCGTCCCAAATGCCCCACTTTTCCCCACAGTACACTACTTTTGACCAGGGCCCTGAACAAAAGTACAGCATTATAGTGAATAGAAGGTTATTTTGGAAGCATACTCCGTTAGCATGCAGGCTGCTGGTGACTATACAGAGCTCTCTGTGATTCTAATAGTGTAAGCTCATTGAAATCTGCTTAGAAAATGCCAATAAGGCCGCATGCCACCAAAAAACACCCAAACACTCTTGAGTAGCATGGACTGGAGCAGAGCGGAGCTATGGAACACTCTCAGTAACATTTTATATTCAAATGTCATGTCCAAAAAATATGCAGAGAATACCAGGGGATTTTGTTTGGTTTTCAATTATATCGAACACCTGTTATGTCTCCATATGTTATATGGTGATACACACATAATAACTTTACACACAGTTAACAAAACAACACTGTAACAATGCTGCTGTATATAGGAAGCGTCACTGATATAATAATTTACAAGCTCTAGTACTGAGGGTCTGAAACAGAATCCTATACCGTCTGATGCAATTGTAAAAAGCAAAAGCTCCTCACAATATTCTTTCTTTTCTTTGTCTTTTGCAGCCAAACACCTGTAATTTGTCTTCATCAGGTTTGTACAGACATCCCTCCCTACAATATCCAGACTGAGGAGTATGAAATCAACAGCACATTTTTTCAGAGTATGGCAGATCCAATTTTAAACAGGTCCCTGAGGCCCTGCCTAACTGAAGCTGCGCTGACCCTTCACTCATTCAGCACCGCTATTCACAGCCCAAGTGAATCTTTAGAAGATTGTCCTGTCTATTTTACAATGCTGGGTGATGTGCTCCAATGAGAGAAAGCCTGAAGAGATCCTTCAAACAGGTATAGGCAAGGTAACTTTAAGACATGCAGACTTGTTTTGCAAATTGCTGATAATGAACTTGAGACAGTAAGATAGAGTTTTGACATTTTGCGAGATAGTGCTGTCTCTTTTCCCATCTAGTGTGATGCATACGTAACATTGTGTTTATGTTAATACATCCAGTATTTGATTTGACTTCATACTTATTGTAATTTGGACTATACCAGTTACCAAACTTCCCTATTAATGGATATCCTTACATATGAAATCTCAATGCTGAAATCTTACCATTTTAAAATTATATAAACCACGCAATAGTCAAGGCATTATTATTTCATTGTTACTATCTAACAATGTTTTCCACAAGTAGGGAGAGTGTTATAATAAAGTATTAGTACTGACCTATGATATTCACAGACTCATAGAGTCCATCTGCATTGATAGATATGACAAAGGGGTTGTTTAACCTTCATGTCACAACAGTTGCCCCTCTGGCTGTACTAGCTGCAACCGACCAGATTCCTCTTTTCCAGCCAATCCCGGACTGTTCCGTCATGCCCATTACACACACCTGTACTTCATTCCCAGATCAACCTGTGCATTTAGTTCCCCCAGTCTTTGTCAAGTATTTTCAGTGTTTGAATTGTTCCCCGTGCGTCTGCTTGCTTACCCGGTTTGAAGATTAATATTTACTCTGAGGAAGTATTGGTCAGTTTACATGCACTAAGCAACTTTGACTTGATTTTTCTATATTCCTTTATTAAATCATTCAGTTTGGAATCTTGCAACTGCCTCTCAAGCCATGATAGAGTACTTGACTGCTAATATGGAAGCGATGAGTCCAACAGAACTCACTCAGGTCGTAGGTGAGCACGGCAACCATCTCCAGCACTATCACCAACAGCAGTCCCAGCTCAACACTTCCATGGAGGAGGTGCTCCATGTCCTATGGATTCTGGACTCATCCAGAATTCTGCAGCAGAACCACCAGCACCCATTCCAGCAGTAACAGTTCTTCAGATGTTTGCTTCGCCTGGTCCATTCTGTGAAGCTTGTTTGTCTCTCTCCAAGAGGTTTGACGTGACTCGTGACAGACTTCAAGGTTGTCTGCTGCAATCTGACCTGTTCTTCACCCACCGTGCAACGCCCCCTATCTCGGGGAGAGCCATGGTAGCCGTTGTAATTTCTGTCATGTCTGACCGGGCACGAGGGGGCCACTGCCAGCCCTCAATCCATAATGGGCTAAGGGAGGTAGGCCAAATGGAACCGGCATGCCAGGATGAACATCTTTCCCATGACCAGCTCCTCACCATGACCATTCGTCTGGACAACCTCCTAAGGGC
The DNA here is from genome assembly GCA_016801105.1 of Esox niger. Lineage (NCBI taxonomy): Eukaryota > Metazoa > Chordata > Actinopteri > Esociformes > Esocidae > Esox > Esox niger. Next base: position 40,546 of record JACXGJ010000239.1, on the reverse strand, counting down.
AGGCAGGTGCCCACCTCGATGCTTGGCACAAGCAAATGTTCCTTCTAATGTCTTGACTTACTCTTAACCCATGAAGGTTCAGCTCATCCGTCCATTGTGGAACAACGGTGTCGGGAAGTATATCTCAAAAATGGCCAGCAGGGTAATTTCCTGTCTCAATGCACATTGCCCAGCTGAAGACATGAAAGAAAACCGGGTGCTCCTAAGCCAACCGTGCCATCCCTGGTAGGCGTACATCTTCCATACTCCTCTCTCTGTCTAGCATTTTCTGGTCCACATTACACTGTCTGACTGTCAGAAGCCATGGAGGGATATGTTTAAAAGTCATTTGCAACCCATTCCAATGGTTCATTCGTCCATCTATGTCACCTGCATCCCTCAGCTTCTTTGTGAAGAACAAGGCATTGAGTACCCAACCTTGAACTCAGCAACTAAGTATCACCATCCACTTCCTTTGATTCCTACTACCAATGCCTACATGGAGCCCAGCATTACACAAAGTTGGACCGGCACAGTGCATACCACTTGACGCATATTCGACAAGGGGATGAGTGTAAGGCTGCTTTCAGCACCGAATCCAGTCATTATGAATTTGTAGTTATGCCAAATGGTTACACCCTCTCTGCTCAAGGCCATTGTGAATGTTAGGTTTTTTAGGGACATGCCAGTCCATTTCATAGCAGTGTATATTGATGATGTCCTTCTATACGCCACCACATTCGAGCAGCATGTTATCCACGTCCATGCAGCCCACGTCGGATCGAACCTAAACTCTTCATGAAGGAAGAGAAGTGTTTTTTCGATCAGATGGGCTGTGTTCTGCCTTGGCTATCGAATCACCACATTGGGCATGGACATGGAGACTAACAAGGTCAGCGCCGTTAGTTCTGAGGAAAATGCAGGAAGGTCATTTCTAAGGTCGTTTGGTCTCGTCTCCCATCAGACACCGCGATCTTAGTGTAAGAATTCTGCCGTTTCGTATAGTGGTTGTAATAATGATCGTGTACCCGGTTGTCAAGGGAGAGAGTAGATCATTTGTTTATTGCAGCATTAGATAGTCTTCTTCATGAGGTTACGGATCTGGTCTTCCTTACACAACCTCAATCCCAGAATCTCTTCTCACTGTAATGTTGGTTACAAGCTGATACAGTATATACATTGAGGGGTGTGTTTACCTAGCAAAGCCAAGACAGTAACCCCCATGCCAAATGGTCAATGTAAACATTCCTGTGGTTATCAGAGCGCAACCTACAGAGAGAATCTAAACCGAGAGGTTTCTGTTCTCATTATCTAGGCACATTCACTTCCAATGAAACGTACATTCATATTGTAGTTGTTAATGCTCAGATTCCACACTAGTCTGCCATTTGTGGCAACGGGGCTGTTCTGTCTCAACATCAAGTTAATCCAACCAAGCTCCACCCCTGAGCTTTTTGCTCCAGGAAGCCACCAGCTGAGAGGAACTATGACGTGGCAGACAGAGAACTCCTGGTGGTAAAGAAGGCTCTTAAGGAGTGGAGATATTGGATGGAGGGCGCGAAGCATCCTTTCCTGGTAATAACTGACCATCCAGTTTCTGCTGGCCCAGAACTTGTTACACCACTCTGCTTCTGGCCTAAGCATTTTTCAGTGCATCTTAGGGTATAATTTGATCTTCACACACGCACCTGAGACCAAAGTTCTTTCGATGGACGGATGATTCCTGCGCACCAAAGAGGTTTGGAGCACTGCCGATGTGCCTCCATCCATTGCCCGAAGAATACTGGTATACATCAGGAAAAAATGGCCTGTCAAGCCATCTTTGTTGGGGGAAACCCTTCTAGCTCACCCGTACCTATTTTACAACCAGTGGCCAAAAATCACTGAATGCATCTTTAACTAAAAATCTGTGATCTAGAGGAGGAACCGTCAATTAGTTGTCTACTGTGAGGTTCTGTTAGGTTATTTTTTGTATTGTGCTTCTTTTTTGTTCCAAAATGTTACATCTACTCACATTAATATCTGTTTATGCCCACACAATTATGTTATTGGGGTACACCCTCAACTTTCCAATATGTAAAAAAAAAAATCCAACTATTTGTGAGGGAAAGAATCGATAGGATAACAATTCTTCCACAACAGTTAAAGTTCATACTTACATGAAAAATAATAACAATTTAGATATATTAACAACAAGGTAGTTGACTGACAATTAACCACCGTTTTGGCTATCATGCCTCTGGGTAAAAATGACCCCAGTCGGTAGTGTAAGGATTTTTGCAGCCTTATAGAACAGTGTCTTATGGAAAACAGCCAATGAGCAGTGTGCTGCCTGGGAGAACATGTGGGATGAAATAAGAGACAGATACAAAGAGTGAGGAGACAACAGAATGAGATGAGCAATGAAGCAAAATACAGCAAGGGAATCTGTCAAGGAATCAAAGTGCTGACAAGTTGAAGGGAATGATTCAAATGCACAAACACACACAATCTTTTTCCCGGACACAGGGGTTGGAAGAGCACAGCCTAATCAAATTCCCGATAGCTATTTTCAAGCTCAGTCTGCAAACATGTAAATGACTTTTTTTCCTCGTGTGCCATGCACCCGTTAAAAGGACCTATTTGGAGATGGTTGGATAGTGACATGAAGATAAACCTGCAGGCCATGCCCCCCCACACACAATATCTTCCAAATGAGAATGATTAAAATACGATCCACCAGAAATCCCAAACCAACTACTGATGGAGATTATTTAAATACAAAGAGCAGGCACAAGTTGCATTCTCAGTTCAGTCTGTGATAGTTCCATGTAACATTATCATCTTCTCTTGAAAAACGAAACAAGGCCTAAGAATAGATTCTGGGGCAGGTGTGGAGTTGGGTCAAATAGGTATGCATGCAGCGTACATGAGAATGTTTGATCTAATCATGCATATGCAAATCAACAACCAGTGGCACCGACAATCATTCACTATCTGATTTTTCAGTTGTAAAAAGATGGTCCCTTATAATTCTGTTACGCATAAGATTTCTTTATTTTTTATGTTTATGGATTGTGTAAAATGTCTATAATACAGTAGACTGGCTATAATTGAGCAATGATAGTGTTTCACAATAATAATTACCTGACAGTTATGTGATTGGGCATTATATTTGTCTATTGATTCCTACCTCTTGCTTGGCAATTTAGTTGAAAATATGCATTATTTTACAGGTGGTTAAGATATAGGTTCAGATATACTGTAAATTGTTGTAAAACCCTTGTTGCAAAGAAGCTACAATGGTGTTGATGTGAAGAAACACACATGGATTGTGAATGTTACCCATCTAATCATGGGTAACATACAGAATAATATTTATTTTTTCATTTGTTTAAATTGGTGGACAAAACAGAAAGTAAAAAGTATAAGTTACTTGTGAGTCAGTCAGTATGTAGCATAGCTTTTAGTGCATCGAACCAATAACCAAAATGTTACAAAATTCACTCTGAAAGTCAACATGACCGAAATGTCATTTTGTCCGTGACCAAGAAAGTTAACCCATTCTTTTGAAATTTGTTCTTGCCTAGCATCTATTCGTTGACTAAAAATAAATGTAAACCAGGTAGCAGAGATGTGTTTTGATTAAATGATGCAAAAATAATCTTGTAGTTCACCTATATTCCGCATGGGGGAGAAATCACATTTGTAGTCTTTATACCATCTAAAAGTCTTTCAACTGCAACCTTTTCTACAGAGTCATCATTTTATTTACAATGATTTAATCAGGCCACATTCCCCTAGTTCCCTAAGACATCTTTCTTCCCTCTTTTGATGGGCTCTGTCAAAAATGACTCAGAAGTCACTGCTGAGACTGTAAGTGGTAGGTGAAATCAAAGTCAATGAAATTTTGAAGAGAGATTAGTCCAATAATAATAATTGAAAAAAATGCAGACATGCAAGTATCAGAGGTAATGATTGCTTAAATAAAAGTTATCTTTGTCAATTATTCCTAGCTGTGCTTATCAGGCATAATATGGCCACAGAGCCACCAAGCAGAATAATGATGAGACTGTGACATTTGGCTCTCCTTCTTTGTCCTTCTATATGCTTAATAAAAATGTAAACAAAGCATTCAGTGGCAACCCCATCCAGAACATAGCAGCGTTGCTTTTTGACACTATGCTGCATTTACTTTGGCCATAAAACCTTTTGATATCGATGAGGGAAATGAACCCCTTGAACAATCCAAGTGCTTAAGATTGGTGTTAACAAAAATGAACATCCTTCCCCTGGATCCCAGTGCTCTGCTATAGTCCATAGTCTGCACATCATGCAGTGGCATCGCTTGTACTCGGTCCAGATTTCTGATGCTTATGATCAAATCTGAGTGAATGCATGGGTGATGCCAGAGGACACCAGTCCAAAGGTTTACTGCCGAACTGAATGCTGATCCACCCTGGGACTCTGAGCACCTGCTGGGACCCAGATGTGATGTGCCTTTTTTTTTTACAGGGTGGCTCGTGGAGCAGTGCCTCAGGGGTTTCAATCCACAGCTGGAGAATGCCGAAGCTTCTACATGAGCCGCACTGCACATCGGTCTGAGTACTCCTCTCTTGTATAGTCTACATACAGTATAATCTTATTCTGAAAGTGTAGGATGTGGGTTTATTGGAGGCTAATTAAGGGTGAAGAAATGAAAGAGGCTTACTCTGGCTGGGGAGCGTACACGGTTTTCTGATACTGGAAGTGTAAAATGTTTTATCTTGACAAATGTCAGATATGAACGTAATGCGAAATGGAACAGAAATCATATCCACACAATAAATGGATAAACGGCACAGTTATAGCAGCTCTCTTATAACAGCATGCCATATGTACTTTTTGTTGCTGTTGTTTTTGTTCTAAGTACACTCTGGATTACCTTTGTAGAAAGTGATTTAAATGGTAGAAATCTTATTTTTTATATGATGGCGTAGCATCTGTTCAACTCTTTGCTGGATCGCCGGTTGAACTAGCAGGGAGGGATTTGTTAAGGAGACATAGATTGTTGTAACCTTCAGTTCAACACATTTATTAAATGCAACAGTTGCGCTCCAAGTAGCACCCAATTATTTACATATGATAGGGCACTGCATTTTAACTCACTGGGCCCTTGTCAAAAGTAATTAATAATACCAGGCCAGTCACAGTCATTTCAGGGAGCCGCTCTCTGACTTGGCGTCTTGCAATAATAATCTGAAGGAATGTGTTGTTTTGTCTTCAGTCACCTGAATGCCCGTCTTTGCCCGTAGAACCACAGTTGTATGAGTAATCCTAGTGGCTGGGAAAATGGAACGGTAAACACATTTCTAGCGCTTCAGGCACATCTTAAAATCAATTGAAGCTATTACTGACTATGACCTCGTCTCATTTAATTCATTCCAAAACATAACCAGCTCGTTCCAATGAGATTTGGTATTACAATAACTGTTATATATTGTGCTTTCTTAATAATGTTTCATTAAGAATATGTTAATACATTAAGATAATTACTTAATTTTTTACCTTTCTTTCCTACTATAGAGAAACAAATTGCTTTACAGTCCATGTTAAAAGTATATTTCATATTGTGCACAAGTTTACTGTCATGACTGACTTAAATTGACTTTGCGTCCCATTTCCTGACTCTACCCACCTCCTTTCCTAGGTTTTGCCCACTTGGCTTCATTAGTATCCCACTGGAAATGACAGCTTGTGTGCTATCTTGGGTTAGTTAAAAAATATCTTGTATGGCGTCTCGCCCAGTGATTTGTTCTACAAAAGTCTCTCCCTGTGAGATATTAGGAACTATTACTGATTACAAGGAACAGGGCACATTTGGGAAGAACCCAACATTTCAAGCAGCCACACCAGACCGCACAGGTCTTTATCTTTGCATGGCGCAGAACTTTCAACTCAATTCAGATGTTTGGCTAAACTAGTACGTTTTAGTATGCTATATATAGACAAATGATTCAGGAGAAACAATAATATTAATAAAAATAAAATAAAATCTTTAGACAGCAAAGACTAGCATACTACTTATATCATATGGGGAACGTACAGCACACACTGCTGTGAGATGGTGAGAACCAGCCAGGCAAGAAGCTGTGCGGATGGAACCATAACCACTATGAACTGACATTCGCCGTGGATGTTGCCCACAGCGACCCAGAGGCTCAGTCTGTGTAAAACAGACATTTGCCTAGAGGCCTTTTTTTATCGAATCTATCTGAAGTCTAATGCCACCACATTCACTACAGCAACTCCCTTAAGATTGCCGGACTCTTTCTATAAGTGATAATCCACCCGAGCCAAAAATGATTGAATCAAGATTGTTTCCATGTTTCCTCAAAGCAAATATGCAATTTGAGGACGCTGAATCAATGTGTAAAATGAAAAGCATGGCAACTTCAATGTAATACACATAGCTGCATTGTGTGTCTATATTCGGTGTATTTCATTTTGAAATCCCATTAGTTGAAAATGTACGTAAAACCAAAATGGAGATCCAAACTAGAAGTTGAACTGACATCTGTGCCAAGTGGGAAAATCAGTGAGCTCATGGTGAGTTTTCAACACATAACACTGCCAATACAAGTCAACACTGCCCAGTTATTCAACACTTGAGCATTGCCATGGCTTCTACCACACACAACGACTAGGATACACAGTATTAGGGACATATTGTTTAATATGTTGGAATTTGTTATCATTAATATTATGGGTAACTGTGGCCAAATGATCAGAATTATAAGGGACCATCTTTGATCGTACATAAATAGTTAGATCTATCAAAGTAAATGGAAGCTTTCCTTTGAAGCGGACATTGTTACACATCAGTCATTGTTAAAGTCGTTTGATGGAAGGGGGAAAAAAAACAAAGTCAGAGCTCTGAGAGTTGTGATCCTATGAGGGGAGGGAACTGACAGAGATCAAGAGGCAGGCCTGTGTTTGCTAGGGAGGCAGGCTAGGCTTTGCTGCTCAATAGGGGCGGGCTGGGGGTATATTTCTCTCGGGTAACGCGGCTGATTGTTCAATCCCGTCACACGCTCCACTTAGGGAGGGAGGCAGGCAGACGGACAGACAGACAGTCAGGGAGGGATGGAGGGAGGGAGGGAGGGAGGGACAGAGGCAGGCAGGCAATCATGTGCATGTGGCGGGAGAGAGGCAGAAAGGTACAGAGATCGATGGCTGTGCTCTGCACTTTCCCCGGGCTGCCTTAGGACCTTGCCGGGCCATATCCGCAGAGAGGAGGCTGAAGCTGCAGCTGTATTAGCAGACAGGCATATGGGAGCCTCTCCCTAGTGAATATTCAACCTGCAGCATGACGCAAACAGGTGAAAATTAATGAAGGTTAGGTTTAGGAATCTAGGTGAGTTAGGGGATAGTGATAGTACAAAATGTTGCTTAGAGACAGCCAGGTTAACTCTTAAATGCCATCTTTTCTTTGCATCCAGTTTGAAGTAAATATTTGGACAAATTATTGTTTACTGGAGTTAGCACAATGACCACAATGCTACAGGTACAGCTACACAAAACACTTCCAAATCACAACAATGTTTTATTCAACAAAATCTGAAACAAAACACATATTTTTCCTCATGTACAATTCCTCAAGATACCAATTTGGACAACTTGATTTCAGGCATTACATTTCCTTTTTACATGCTCTCATATTGTGTCTTGGCACAGATGTCTTTTAATATATGCAATATTTATTTGTTTGTCCCTCAAATTGAAAAGCAATTTCATAGGAGTGTAATTTCATAAATGGATGCTCAAATATTTCTCTAAATATCTACATTTCTGTTAAGCACATACAATCACAAAAGGAAAAATGCCAGAAGACCTGCTAGAGTGGCAGCACTTGACTCTCCACTTTGATTCTTTTTCATCCCTCCAGAATTCACTTCTTTCATAGCAAGTGTACCAGTGCATAAAGTCTTCCCTGGTGGAGGCCTGACAACCTCACATGCCAAAAATCCATCTTCCAATGCAATTTAGCACAGAGGGTGCTGGGAAGATGGGAAAATTATACAGGACTTCAGTTTGAGTTTTAAGGCAACGGTAGAGACCCTGCAGACACATTTGAAATGATGACAGGTTGCAGGTATCCGACAAGTCAAAGTTAGTCACTCCAAAATAAAATTTCAGTGACTTCTGAGAACCTTAGTGACTAAACGGAGGTATTGAAACTTTGACTGCCCTAGTCTTTGTTGCCACAGGTTGAAAGCAATATGTTATGAAGTGTCCCATTTTCTCCTTAACTTAAGCAAAGCACAGCCACTGTGAGTGCGTACTGGGGGTTAATCTAACAAGAAATAGAAGTTATACAGTATATTTGGATGGAGAAGTTTTAAGTGTGTCTTCTTAGAGAATTTGAAACTTTTATTGATAGAGTATGCCTTACTCAACCCATGTCTAGAATTACATAGTAAAAAGTCCCTTAAAAAGGCTAAAAGAGACCTACAGTATGTCCTTCCAGGGAAGTAAATAGATAGAGGCTTACAGTGTATTGTGAAGCACGCATTAGTAACAATGTTTGACTCTTGATTATTTGCTTTCACTTTGACGTCTGCTGATTGCTCAGGGGATGGTGGTAACAGCATCTGTGAAGAATTACATTCAAAGCAGCACCATATTTTAACCCTAAATGCTCCAACAGGGGTGTATTTTATCCGAAAAAACACTTCCTGAAAATTATTTTAAAAATGTTAACCTTGACATAACACTAACATAATTAAAATCCAGTCAAATAGGCATTAATTTTCAAATCTGCAATATGGTATTTTTTCATTGTTTAAACAGATACTTTGATACATTTTATATGAAGTAGTTGCTTGACCAAGTCTGGGCACTGTACAGTAGCAGGATATAAAAAGTGTTTAGAAATGACAACGTATTTAAGCACTTGAGGTCAAAAGTGCACCTAGCTGGCACTTTTAGGGTTGAAATGTTCCTGTCCCTTTGAGGAAGAGGTGACCCGACAGTTAGATTGTAACAATGCCAAAGGCTTGATTGCCAGGCTTGTGTTAAACTCTATGTTTATACCCATTAACACATTAGGGCTAAGCTGCTCGCTTAAGTACCCTCACTTTACAGTAATGGTTCGATATTTTGACTTGAATTTGCACTTGTCCGTCAACAGAGACACTGCCTTTAGTAATTGCACAGTATTCTACAATTCTGATCAATTATCTTCATTTTTAAATGAAGACAATATACATCCATTATGTTCTGCTGAAGTGCACAGAAACCAGAGGAATAAGAGTATTTGATCTGACTGGTCAAAACGCTGAGAAATAGGTACAGGAAATCATTATACTCTCACAAACATCATGATTGCCGTGGATAAAATCAGACGCTATAACACTGCATTCATCATTCTGCAGTATGTTTGTACTCAACGTCCGTTTGACCGAACCAAATTGCAGCCAACTATCAGCCAAAACTGCAAACTCTGTCAAGCCCAATCTGGATATCAGTCAGATGTCAACACAACCTCTTTTATCACACTGACTGTAATTCCTAACTCTATCACACCAACCACTGAGAATCCAACATCAGTCAAACCACCCCGTTCCTTTCGAACATGTGTCCCATCAAACTTTGTCATGTCAGAGTTTGGGTCAGATTCCAGAAAAAAATGACAAATTTACCATACCCAGGGGTAAACCCTGCAGACTAAACTGGTTGTGGATTATGTCATAATTGGGAACATTTGGACATCAACCTGACATTGTACTACGGTTGCAATAGTGGATTGATTCCATATGGCAATGTCTGATTTTCAAATCTTGTGCTTTTTGGTCTTTGTTGTAACATATGCATTTTTAATCAGTATTGATTGCCCTATTTCTATTTGCCATAAAGACTTATCATATTCATAATCTAATCTGTGTTGTTTTATTGAACAATAAATTGAAAAATATATTGTGCATTGTTTATTTTGTGTTTCAGATTGTCACTATATTATATTTTATAGACGTATGCCTATACCGTCATTGGTGGCATTTAAACACAGCTTGTGGCAATGTCTGGGATGCATTCTTCATTCCTAACCAACAGAGACAGCACATGGCTTGAAGCTGACACTTTGACTGTCTCTATTTGACATTTGATACAAATAATCACAACTGAAAACAAACTAGGATTTCGAGGAAGTTAAATTATTTAAATAATGGCAAAATGATTTGTGCTTAGCAATGAGAAAGGACAAAATGCTAAATGATTTACATGGACAAACTTAATTTGAATTTAGGTTCTTCAACAAATAACCTACTAAATAGTGTACATTCAGACTTAAATTACACTACCCTTCAAAGGTAGTGTGGGTTTACTTGGGAATGTTGTTTTTGTAACATGAAAGAATACATGAAATGAGTTGGAATAGGAAAAATAGCTAAGATAATTAGGAAAGACAGTAACTGAAAAGGATAGAAATAATGATTTTTAAGTTGAAATTAAAAGAGTGTCCTTCAAACTTTGCTTTCATCAAAGTATCTTCCATTTTCAGCAATTAAAGCCTCACAGACATTAGGCATTTTAGTTGTCAATTTCTTAAGGTAATATACAGAGATTTCATACCACGCTTCCTGAAGCACCTCCAAAAATTGAGATTGGCTTGATGCAAAGTGGATTCTTTTGTTTTGTGGTAGCTGTCCTTCTTCAAGATCCCTTTAACCCTGTACAAATCTCCCACTTTACCACCACCAAAGCACCCCCAGGCCATTGCATTGCCTTCACAATGCTTGATAGATGGCATCAAGCATTCCTCAAGCATCTTTTCATTTGGTTTGTGATTCAAAATGTTTATCTTTGTTATCAGAACACCTCAAAATAAGATTTGTCTGTCCATAAAAATGTTTCCAACTTCCTCCACCCAGTATCTGTGTTCTTTTCTCATCTTAATCTTTATTTTTTATAGGCCAGTCTGCAATATAGCTTTTACTTTGCATTTTTGCCTAGAAGGCCAGCATCCCTGAGTCGTCTGTTCACTGTCAATGTTGAGATTGGTGTTTTGCAGGTACTATTTAATGAAGCTGCCAGTTGAGGACCTGTTAGGCACCTCTTTCTTTCTTAAAATAATGTATTCAGTTGTGCACTGGGGCCTCCCAATCCTCCCTCTATTCTGGTTAAAGACAGTTTGCACTGTTCTGTGAAGGAAGAAGTATACAGTGTTGTACGACATCTTAAGTTTCTTTGCACTTTCTTACATGGAATAGCCTTCATTTCTGAGAACGAGAATAGACTGACATGTTCCAGAAGCAGGTTATTGTCAGTTTCTGGCAATTTTGAGCCTCTATCAAACCTGCAGTTGCTGGTAATCCAGATTAGTCCAAAGGCCAGGTTTATTGCTTCTTTAAGTAGCACAAAATTCATCAGATGTGCTAACATAATTGCAAAAGTCATTCTAATGATCAATTAGCCTTTTAAAAACCTGGATTAACTAACATCACTTGCCATTGAAACACAGGACTGAAGGTTGCTGATTATGGGCTTCTGTACACATATGTTCAACGATCAGCCATAACATTGCGACCACTGAAATGTGAAGTAAATAACACTGTTCATCTCGTTATCATGGCACCTGTCAGTGGGTGGATGAATTAGTCAGCAAGTGAACATTCTGTCCTCAAAGTTGATGTGTTAGAAGCAGGAACAATTGATCTGAGTGACTTTGACAAGGGCCAAATTGTGATGGCTAGGTGACTGGGTAAGAGGATCTACAGAACTGCAGCCCTTGTGGGTTTTTCCCCGTCCGCAGTAGTCATTACCTATCAAAAGTGTTCCAAGAAAGACAAAGCTACAGGGTCATGGGTGGCCAAAGCGCCATGATGCACGTGATGAGCGTAGGCTGGCCCTGTGGTCTGATACAACAGACAAGCATCTGTAGCTCAGGTTGCTGTAAAAGTTACTGTAGGTACTGATAGAAAGGTTTGCATATGGGGCTGCTTAGACCAGTCAGGGTGCCCATGCTGACCCCTGTTCCCTGTCAAAAGCACCTACAATGGGCACGTGACCATCAGCACTGGACCCGGCCTGGTCTGATAATTCACGTTTCCGTTTACATCATGTGGATGGGTGCGTGTGTGTTGCATAACTGGAGAACACATGGCACCAGGATGCACTATGGGAAGGAATCAAGCCAGCGGAGGCAGTGTGATGCTGTGGGAAATGTTCTGCTGGGATCATGCCATTCACGTGGATGTTACTTTGAACAAGGTATTTGATCCCCTGCTGATTTTGTACGTTTGCCCTCTGACAAAGAAACGATTAGTCTATCATTTTAATGGTAGGTTTTATTGAACAGTGAGAGACAGAATAACAAAAAATAACGCAGAAAAACGCATGTCAAAAATGTTACACAGTGATATGCATTTTAATGAGGGATATTTGTATTTAACCCCTCTGCAAAACATGACATAGTGCTTGGTGGCAAAACTCTTGTAGGCAAGCACAGAGTTCAGACATTTTTTTGTAGTTGGCCACCTGGTCTGCATACATGTCAGGAAAGATGTTGTTCCACTCGTCTTTGCAGACCAAGTAATCAAGATTTCGAGACTGACGTTTGGCATGTTGAACCTTCATCTCCATCCACAGATTTTCTATGGGATGAAAGTCTGGAGAATGGCTTGGCTGTGTATATTGGGTCAGTGTAAATATTAGGCGGTTTGGGGACCTACACAATATTAAGCAGTTTGTTATGGCTTATATAAAGTCCCCTTCAAAGGTATTGGAATGACAAGGCACAATCCTTTGTTTTTGATGGTCATTGAAGACATTTTGGTTTAAGATCAAAAGATGAATGTGAGACAAGAATTCAGAATTTCAGCTTTCATTTCCTGGTATTCGCATCTAGATGTGTTAAACAACTTAGGACATATCACCATTTGTATTAGACCACAGCATAATTAGGTGAGCAGAAGTAATGGAACAAATAATCTTCAAGTAAATAACATTTAATATTTGATGGCATAACCATTGCTTGCAATAGGTGCCTCAAGCCTGCGACCCATCGACATCACCAAATTGTTGCATTCTTCATTTGTGATGCCATTCCAGTCTTTTACCGCAGTTCTTGTTTGTTTTGGGGTGTTTCTTCCTTCAGTCTACTCTTAAGGAGGTGAAATGCATGCTCTATTGGGTTAAGGTCAGGTGATTGACTTGGCCAGTCTAAAACCTTTCACTTTTTCCCCCTGATTAAGTCCTTTGTTTTGTTGGCAGTGTGCTTTGGGTCATTGTCCTGCTGCATGATAAACTTCCTCCCGATTAATTTCAATACATTTCTCTGTAAATTGTCAGACAAAATATTTCTGTACACTTCTGAATTCATTCTGCTGATACCATCATCAGTTACATCATCAATAAATATGAATGAGCCTGTTCCAGAAGCAGCCATGCACACCCAAGCCATGACATTACCTCCACCAAGCTTCACAGATGAGCTTGTATGCTTCGGATCATAAGCAGTTCCTTTCTTTCTCCACTCTGTGGCCTTTCCTTCACATTGGCAGAGATTAATCTTGGTCTCATCAGTCCATAAGATTGTGTTCCAGAACTTTTAAGGCTCATCTCTCTACTTCTTTGCAAATTTCAATCTAGCTTTCCGATTCTTACTGCTGAAGAGTGGTTTTTCATCTTGTGGTGTGGCCTCTATATTTCTGCTCTCTGAGTCGTCTTCGAACAGTGAATTGTGATACCTTCATCCCTGCACTGTGGAGGTCGTTGGTGTTGTCACTTACTGATGTTTTGGGGGTTTTCTCACAATATTTCTGTCATCAATTCCTGTTGTTCTCTTTGGCCAACCTGTTCGACATCTGTTGCTCAGTATGCTAGTATTTTCCTTTTTTTTCAGGACATTCCAAATTGTTGTGCTTGCTATGCCCAATGTTTGTCCAATGGCTCTGGTTGATTTTCCTTCTTTTCTCAGCTTGTCAATGGTTTGCTTACCTCCAATGCATAGCTCTTTGGTATTCATGTTGGTTTATCCTCTTTAACAAGAAATTCAGTCTTTATAGGTTTAAACCAAGGATGGAAACTTAGTCTAGTCATGCAGAGCTATTTAATGTTTGAACAATTAACTTAAAACGCAACTCCTAGGCAACAAGAAACATCTGTCTGTCGTATGTTCCAATACATTTGCTCACTTTAAAAATGGGTGGGTTCAAACAAAGGGTGGTATCTCCTGAGTTGTTTAACACATCTATATGTGAATACCAAGAAATGAAAGCTGAAATTCTGAACTCATGTCTTATATTCATCTTTTGATAATGTCTTCAGTGAACAACAAAAACAAAGGAATTTGCCTTACCATTTCAATACTTGTGGAGGGGACTGTATATCTATAATGTTTTGGCTGACTGGTGTAGATATTCCATAACAAATCAGCTGTTTCCAGCTACGTTGATGAGTCATTTGCATCAATAAATAATTTGTATTTCTGATTAATGTGACGTTATTTTAACAGACAAAAGAATTGCTTTTCTTTTAAAAACAAGGACATTTCTATGACACCCAAAACTTTTGAACAAAAGTATACATTGAACAAAACAGATTTACCTGAACACATTTTCAATAAATACCTGTCCAGTAATGATTAATGCAACAGCCATCAAATACAGTCCAGAGGTATGTAAAACTCTCCAGTCCAAAGGGTAACATTCTTCTCCTAGTGAAATACAATACACAAGTGTTGACTATCATCCTGAGAAGGGTGCACACAATTTAGAAAATAAATGACAGGAAAATGCCCTTTAGCCCTAATGAGACTTTGACAATTAAATTCCAGTCTGACATACTTAGCCAGAGCAGGTTATAAATAATTTATCTGAACAAGTATGCAGGGCTGTCAAGTGAATGTCATGTCTCATTTGGTTGCACAGACCGATCTAGCAGTGACTGGTGCTGCTGTAACATGCAGCGTTAAAAGATCATATTTGAAGACCTCTCTACTTCCCATTTCTTTCTCAGTGTATGAAGGAATTAGAAATTCCCCCTGTCAGTAAATTATTAGGCTTTTCTTCAGTTCACCGAATAAACCTTTTCCCATTTTTGGAGCTCATTTTAAGTACCCAAGTTATTAAGTATGCTCTTTTAGGGTTTTGAATCTCTGAAAGCATGTGAGTATTTTAAATGCAATACTTCCCAGTATGTAGTGTTGTCATTAATATCTTATCTGGTGCATTGGACTTCAAATCTCAGATTTGTTTTGAATTATTTAATTTAGAGATGGCTGCAACTAAGCTACATGGATTACGTCTATGCCAGACAATAAGAGTTTAACTACGATTACCATATTTTCTTTTTCTTTTGGAACTCTATAAATTTAGAACTTTGTCTGAACTTGGACAATATGTAACCCAAATAATGACCAGAGAATTACAAGCAATGACTAGGAAGGTCTACAAATGAGTATGAACTCCAAGGCACATTTGCCATCTACAGTATTTTGCAGTAAATGCCACTTCATCAGTTTTCATCTACATCCCTTGTCTCGATGGAATGAGGTATCCTACGGGTCATTTTGGTCTTTTGATAACATCAGCCATTAAAACTCATGCAGCAAACTAGATGGCATAGACTTGGCCATTAATAAATTATAGCTCTGATCTAATTAAGGGCCTTGCTAAAAAGAAAAAAAAAAGAAGAAAAAAATCTTCCGGTGTCCTCACAGAACATTTGGTGTGAAGTATGTTCCAAATAGAGTCCCCGTTCCCTGCAAAGTGTACTACATATGGGACTGGTCAAAAGAGGGGCAACACTATAGGAGATAGAGCAACATTTGGAACGCGTCCTTGGGAGGGAGCCAGGCACGCAGGCTGGCAGGAAGGCAGCACAGGCCTGTAAATAATCAGGCCCGGGGCTCTCCCACCCCCAGTACCCAGGAGACGACGTCTGTGTCGACGGCCTGGCACTGCACTGTCACCACATATCACTCCTGAGCCTTCGGAGGCCCTCGCTACTCTGTGAACATACTGTACCGCGTTATCGCTACATTCCTTACCGCACCGCGTAACGGTACCCCAGATAGCCTGGACAAATAGTATTCACATTCGGAATGTTTTATTCAAATGGCGCTGTGTTCATTTTCAAATCTCTTTTAATGGGATGTATCATCATTTCAACAGTCTTTCTTCATGTTGAGGCCAAATAAAGCTGACAGCCAAACAGGAGATAGGCATACATATTACAGATACAGTACAAGACTTTACAAAATTATATATAGATTTTAAATAATTTTACCGTACCTTGTAACAAATGAAGAAGACAAAAATTAACATGTCTGCAAAAAATTTAACACCAATGTGTTTTATTCAACATCATTACGGAATGGCTCTATTTATCCAGGTTGACGTTTTCGCAAAATGCCCCTCAGGGATTGAGCTGGACTAAAATGCTTTCCAAAATGTAGGCCTACATCCTGAATGACCCTCTTTGTACTGAACATGCACAGTAGAATATGCATGTTATGAAAGCCAGGACAATATTAATTAGGACTGTGATTCTGTCCTGCACCAGCCAGGCCACCGGCCTATCAGTCCACAAGCCGTAGCCTAAATGTCACATCATGACTTCCATCGAATTAAACTTACCCACCCAGACTAAATGACAAATAAAGATGAATAAACTGACAAATGGATGTAGATGGCTGGCTGTCCTGAGACCATAAAGGCTTAAAGTTGAAAATGTTTATATACTGTAAATAGTGTTGAGTGTAATGTGTTTCTCTCAGAGAGAGCTTAATTGGGAGCTGAATTTGATGTTAAATGTATTACATTTATCTGTCGGTTAATCTACATTAACATGTTTTGTAATTTAGCCAGCATAAAAATCTATGTCTTGATCATGGGAGTTTGCTCACTGCTCAGTCGGACATCAATATGACATAGTCATTATTTTACCACAATTGCTCTGGACTTTCAAATGAAATCCTAATTCCATTGTGAGGTTGTGAACACGAGAAATCTATAAAACAATCCTTAATAGCCTGTGAGAAACAGTGGGTGATGAATTTTTTAAAGATACACCACAAGCTTACAGACCATGGCAGAAGGGTACCAAGACTGCTGGATTAATGTTTAGTAAATTGAATCCATTTGTTACAGGAATAACACATTGGGGCCACATGGTACTGTGAAACCTTTGCTCAGACCTGATGTTTACACTCTACCTGTACACTCGAATGACTAGCTGCTCGCTTTTCTCATATTCCAACCTTGCACTTGCCATGATGCCCAGGAAAACCATCTGAGACCTTATATGATAGAGCCACCATCCATTCACAGGTTTTAAATCAGTCCTCTTGGCATCAAGAGAAAGGTTTCCAAAACCTACAACCTCAGTGTTTATTCTGTTAGCTGTTCATCGGGTTTGAAGTACAATGTGTCAGTATGTCATGTATCGCATGATGACTCCATGACTATTAAAACGACCTTTCTTTCAATTCAAAAGGCACATGATTTCTGCTTAGCATTTCTCACACATCTGTGTGGTTTTCTGCAAAAAATAAATAAACACGCATTGCCTTGACAAAGGATGCAGTTGGCCAAACCGCTGACAACTGAGTTTGCAGTTTTGTGGATTTTTGATCAACAAGAATTGCTATCCCCATTGGTGAAGACATGTCTGTTCTAACCAGAGAATGAAGAAAGAGAACACAATAAAAAATATAAAAATTTGTGTTTCAGTTACAACACGTTATAGTGCACCATAATCAACAATGCCAGTGGACAGACACCAAATGAAATTAAAAGCCATCTGGACATAAAAGTATGTACATTCTTTCTTAGTCAAACTTGTTATATATTATAAAGTACTATATATATACAGTGGGGAGAACAAGTATTTGATACACTGCTGATCTTGCAGGTTTTCCTACTTACAAAGCATTTAGAGGTCTAGAAAATCCAGAAAATCACTTTGTATGATTTTTAAATAAATAATTAGCAATTTATGCTCTGGAACTAATTTAGAGACCACTGCAAAATGATCAGTTTCTCTGATTTTACTATGCATTGGTAAGTGTTTCAGTAAAATGAATATTTTGGTTTCATTCTATAAACTATTGAAAATGTTAATCCCAAACTACAAATAAAATTGTGATTTGGAGTATTTATCTGTTGATAATAAAAACTGGTCTAAATAACCCAAAAAATATGCATTGTTTTCAGATCTCAATATAGTACAAATAAAACAAATTCATATTCATTATTCAACAACAAAATACTCATGTTTTAACATGGGAAGTGTTCAGAAATCTATATTTGGTGGAATAACACAGATCATTTATCACAGCTTTCATTGGGCAGGACATGTTCCTCAGTGGGCAGGACATGACAAGGTCTTCATCTGGTGGTCCTCCATCCCAACTTGATTGACCTGGCTGTGTGGCATGGAGCATTGTCTTGCAGGAAAAAACAATTCTCAAACTTGGGGCACGTTGTCAGAGGAAGCATGTGTTCTTCTAGGATATCTTTGTACTTGGCTTGATTTGTTCGTCTTTCTCAAAGACAAATCTGCCGATTCCAGCCTGGCTGAAGCATCCCCAGATAATCACCGATCCTCCACCAAATTTCACAGTGGATGCGAGACATTGTGGCTTGTAGGCATCTCCAGATCTCTGTCTAACCATTAGATGACCAGGTGTTGGGCAAAGCTGAAAATTTGACTTACTCCATTCCTCTATTGTCCAATCCTAATGGTTTTTGCAAACTTCAGTCTGGCTCTTCTTTGCTTCTCATTGATCAAGGGCTTTTGTTTAGCTTTGTACGATTTCAGCCCTGCCCATTGGAGCCTGTTTTGAGCTGTCCTCACCGTGCACTTCACCCCAGCTGCTTTTTGGCATTCTTTTTGTAGGTCACTTGATGTCATCCTACGGTTGTTGAAAGACATTCAAATGAGTTGACGGTCATCTTGGTCGTTTTCACCCTCTGCCAGTCTGAAGCTTTGTTGTCCCCAATGTGTGTTGCTTGATCATGTTCTTAAGAATCTCCATCTTTGAAAGTTTCAGGAAATTGTCATGCTGAATAGTTTATTCCAAATTACCTTTGAGGTACTACTTGCACTGTTTTTGCTATTCCGCGAGAGGATAGTGGTGACCACAGCAGAGGTCTTTATAGTTTTCCTCATTAAATTAGATTTGGTTCAGGTAATCACCCAATCAGTAACTCATTTAGTACTATGAGGTGTGCCTGTGTTGGAATTTAACAGACACTGAAATGGAATGGCTGCCATACATGCAGAGATGCTAAATTAAGAAAAAGTGTCTTAATTTTTCCAGAGGAATATATCTTTGTTGTATTTTTACAGACAGCATTTTGCAGCATGCTAGTAAGATAACAAATAAATCATCAAGCTTGGTACCCATTTTTTTTTTTCTCTGGGGAACTAACAGCACCTTAGCCAGAATATCAGTGTGTTTTAGATAACATTGTGTAGCAAGGATTTGAATGTAATCCAAACCCACTGCAATCAGATCCCATAGCCTGGTTTTAGATGTCGCCACAAAACTTTATTGAAAAGGCAGCACAACAATAGTTCCCTACCTGCTGTATTGACATGAAGGAGGGAATATGTTGACCCATTGTAGCTATGTTTATACCTTATCATATCTTAGGACAAGCAGCTGTATAGCTGGAATGAAGAAACAAAAAACTAAAAGGTTTTTTTCTGTCCAAAACACTCTCTGAGATCCCTGTATGTAAAACCCCTGTTTATATTAATTGGCCTGATTTCAAACACAGTGTAACTATTATTAAAGAACATGGGACTAGAGGGTTCTGTATGCAAAGCATGTTAACATTATTTTAATTCAGTAGAAAGGTAGAGACAAGGTAGAGACGATAAAGGGAAAAACAATAATCACATCCTTAATATATATTTATTATTACTTGTTATTTTTTACATGCATTTGGATATTTCATTTCATTGTTGACCTTGGCAAATCCAGGTATTGATGTTTTACATCAAAGGAAATTACAATACATACTACTTATCAGTTTGAATGCAATTGATTATCACTAAAAATGTAATTCAGATGGATATTGATGTAAACAAGACTGTGTTCAAAGTATATTTACCCTAAACAGAGGCCTTTTGCATGGCATTAACGCAACTATGCTTAAAATCTGCCTGGCTTGTCAACTGTTCCAAATGAAGGGCAAAAATTCCAAATTAAATCATAACCTACATGCCTGTACATGATAATTATACACCAGGCTTGATAGCAGAACATGGATTCAATGTTAAACCTACAGTAGTTGTTTGAAAGAAATACCCAGTTTGTGACCACTGTTGTGTATACATATACACTTTGCTGTAGTTGTGTCTGAAGTTAAATATACTTCCATTTGCTAAACTGCTTATCTGGTGAAAGGCCCCTTGTGTAAAACATAAGAGGAAGAGTGACATGTAGGCTACTCTGAACGTCATAAAAATACAAACCCGAATGCCAGGCCAAATGAATAAATCTTTCAATGTCAGGCCAAATGAAGATCTAATTTGCAAATAGGTAAATATTAGGCAACTTATTAACATATATTATTCTGTCGATTGAGTCTGAAATTAACAGGCTTTATCTTTGTCTCACTTCCGCATCGTTGGAGCTGGGCAGAGCAGTATCCAGGGCAGCAGGCTTGACACACATTTGTCTTCTTCTTTTTTCCTACTTTCCCAGACTGCTTTTGAGGGGCCTTTATGTACCTACCCTGACGAGGTCCCGATGGGAGGCAGCTGTGTAGGGGCGAGGCAGGCCCAGCTGGCTGCCTCTGGAGTCTTCTAGAACTTGCCATATTTCTCTCTTTAGTGTATTGGTGTGACACTGAATTAACAGGTGCATTCACACCACAGTACAGTACCAAGTCTAGATTATAATATAATCAATAAATTAGTACACATTTGAACTTTTGCTTCATCGTTGTGGTGTATTGTGTGTATATTGATGTCAAAAACAATATATTTCATAATTATAAATAAATGTATATATTGTATTTGGAACATGACCCAACCACCTGCCTCACCATCACACAAACACCAAAGAGAGCTGGCACCTTCCGGAATATTCCAGAGGTTGCCATAAGGGCCGGCCCTGCCACTGCTCAAGTGCCTCTCATCGAGACTTCATCGGTGGACGTATTTAAGGGCTCCCAAGGAGCAGCTTGGGGAAAAGCTGGGGAAAATGCTGAAGGAAAGAAGAGTATGCTGCCCAGCCACACTTTTCTTGAGGTTGTACTACCCTAGCGATGTGGAGGTGGAAGGAAGACAGCCAGTAGATGGTGGGTGCAGAGTCAGCCATGACTAAGACTGCCCGTTCCCATTCCTCCCAAACCGCTGCCGGGGGACTGCCCCGAAGATTATGCAGCCATTGCAGGTGAACAGTTTTCCTCCCCTTCTCTGTCACCATCTTTTATAAAAAACACTCCAGGTCCTAAAAGATCTACGATGTGTCCATTCCCTATGTACTACCTTGTATCTATATACAGTGTGTATGGAAAGTCACCACTCCCTTTCAAAATATAAATGTTTTGGCTTTTTTACACACAGTAACCCGCAACATCCAAGTGAAAATAAAATAAAAACTGAAAATTCATTAAAATTAAGATGGTAATATACCCTTAGAGTGCAGAAGGATGAGTGCTGCTTTGGCATCAGGTGTAGTAAAAGTGTTGCTCAGTAGACAGCTCTGTATGAATAATTAGATGACAGTTGACGCTTTAGACATAACCTTCTAACCAAAAAAACAAGGCATTCTCCAATTATCATAAAAATGCCTTCAATGGAATAGCATGGCAATAAAAATAACCAACGGGTTCAGGGTAAAAAAAAACGTATTTGGAAAACACCCCTGAGTTAAAAAAGGGTGGAACCAGCTTTTGCTTGAATTACAGCCCTTGAGTCTCTTTGAATATGTCTCTACAGACTTTGCACACCCAGACATTGTAATAGTTGCACATTCTTTCTTGCAGAATTGTCGAAGCTCAGTCAAATTGCATGGTGACTACTCATGGACGGCAATCTTCATGTCATTCCAGAGATTCTCGATGGGATTTAGGTCAGAGCTCTGACTAGGCCACTCAAGTACATTCACCTTGTTGTCTTTCAGCCACTGTACGCTGCATTGGCGTTGTGCTTTGGGTCATTGTCATATTGGAATATGAACCATCCCTTTTTTCAAAATACTGGCAGAGGGCTGCAAGTTCTCATCAAGAGTCTGTCTGTATTTTGCACCATCTTTGGCCCTTCTATCCTGACAAATGCTCCAGTCCTTGCTAAAGAGAAACAACCCCGCTACAGAATATTGCAAACGCAGCTCTTTTCTGTGCACATGGTGGTCTTTGGTTGGAAAGTGGTATCATCAGACATGTTGTTTTGCATTCAACATTTTGGTCTCATCAAAGCACAGCACCCTTTGCCTCTTGGCCTAGGAATATATATATATATATATATATATATATGTATATATATATATATATATATGTGCTTTCTGGCAAAGCTCAAATTAGACTTGATGTGATTTTCCTTCTTGCCACCTTCCCACAGAGGCCTGATTCGAGCACTTGTGATATATTTCTCACATGCAAATATCGACCCGTTTTTGTCATAAAGGCCTGAAGCTTCCTCAAATTTGCCATTGGCTTCTTGGTAGCCTCTCTGATCAGCCATCCAGTTTGGAGGGACAGCTGGATCTTTGTACTGTTAGGTCTGGAAAGTGCCAAACACCTTCAACATGTTAATAATAACCATTATTAACATGTTGAAGGTGTTTGGCTCCAAGGGATGGATAAACCTTTAAAACCTTTGTATATGACTCCCCTGACATGTGACTTTCCACTATAGCTTTCAAGTGCACAACCAAGTAGTGGAGTCCTCTATGACCATGTTTTTCTGAACAAAAAGTTACTGCAATTGATCACAGATGGAAGACAGTTTAATTAGTGATCTAGCTAGAAGGTGGTTTGTTATACCTTAGCAAGTTTGAAATTGCAATCCTATGGGGGGGATTCATTTTTCATTTTTATTTCAACACATTGTCAGAGTTTTTTGTATGTTTTTCAATTGGATACTGTGGGTTGGATGTAAATAAAGCAGAAAAAAGTCTTATTTTAAGTGGCAACAAAAGGTGAATATGTTGAAAGTGGGACTTTCTGTACACACTGTATATGCTGAATACAAACAACATAATTTGATGTTGATGCTTTCATTTTATTACACTAGTTTAAGTCTTTTTTATAACTTTTTTACAGGAAAGGTTTAGTGGAATGTTTTATGAACACCTGCTCTGATGTTACATTAGTTTTCAAATAAACATTGTTTCATTGTCTAGTAACAAAAGGAAGGCATTATCTTAGTTGTATTTTTTGAATGAACAGGTGGGCTACAACCGCAAGTCCAGAATGCAACAGCTAACACCCACTCTGTAGCTATCGTTCTCCTCTTCCTCTCACATTTGTGTTTATCACTGAGGCAACTTGTGTGGCTTTCCTTTTTGTGTCTGTGCTGTTGGGAACTCAGAGAAATTGAAGGGACTACTTTTGATTATATTATTAACTCTATTAACTGATTTCTTATTTTATATTGAGTCATGATGCATTGGAACACGTACTGTACAGGCATCTTTTGTTTGTGCCTGCTCATTCTTACTCTGTGAATTAATACAAACTGTGAGGTGAGAGAGAAGCCAGTGCATAAAAAAGGGCGGCGCACAGCCCTGATACAGCCCCCTCCAAAAGAATTGGAACAACAAGGCAAATTCCTTTGTTTTTGTTGGTCACTGAAGACATTAAGATCCAAAGATGAGTATGAGACAAGAGTTCAGAGTTTTTACTTTCATTTCCTGGTATTCGCATCTAGATGTGTTAAACAACTTAGGGCATATCACTGTTTGTATTAGACCACAGCATAATTAGGTGAGCAAAAGTAATGGAACAAATAATCTTCAAGTAAATAACATTTAATATTTGGTGGCATAACCCTTGCTTGCAATAACTGCCTCAAGCCTACGTCCCATCGACATCACCAAACTGTTGCATTCTTCATTTGTGATGATATTCCAAGCTTTTGCTGCAGCTTCTTTCAGTTCTTGTTTGTTTTGGGTTGTTTCTCCCTTCAGTCTCCTCTTAAGTGTCCTGCTGCATGATACACTTCCTCCCGATTAGTGTCAATGCATTTCTCTGTAAATTGTCAGACAAAATATTTCTGTACACTTCTGAATTCATTCTGCTGCTAGCATCATCAGTTACATCATCAATAAATATGAATGAGCCTGTTCCAGAAGCAGCCATGCATGCCCAAGCTATGACATTATCTCCACCATGCTTCACAGATGAGCTTGTATGCTTCGGGGAGAGGTCCGCCCCCAACCAGACCTTGGACACATCCCCCTCCACCGTGAAGGTCTTGAGTGGGTTTGGATGACGCAGCCAGAGAGTGTTGGTGAATTGGCCCTTCAGGTCAGTGAAGTCCTTCTCTGCCTCCGGGATCTGAAAGGCACTGTGGTTGGCCTTTCCGCAACGACATGAGAGCCACGGCGATGTTGTTGAATCCCCCGATGAACTGGCGGAAGAAGTTGGCAAATCCAATGAAAGCTTGCAGTTCCTTGATGGTTTCAGGACTGGCCACGACCTCACCGCCTCCACCTTCGGCTCTTCCATCTGGATGCCCTCCGGAGCTATTTCGCACCCCAGGAAGGAAACTGTGGCTGGTGGAATGAGCACTTGTCTTCATTCACATTGAGCTGTTGGTCGAGCAGACGTTGTAAAACAGCACGGGCTTGGGCCACGTGTTCTGGGTATGTCAGAGAATACACCAGGCTGCCGATGTAAACCACCACATACCTCCTCCACATATCCCGGAACACATCGTTGAGGAAAGACTGGAACACAAACAATGGCATTGTCCAGCCCAGATGGCATGACCAAATACTCGTAGTGGCGAAAACTGTCTTCCACTCGTCTCCCTCCCAGATATGCCCCAGACTGTAGGTTCTCCGGAGCTCCAATTCGGCAAAGAAGCAGGCCCCCCCTAAGCTGTTTGATGGCTGATGAGATATGGGATATGATGGTGATGTTGTCGAGCCCCCCAGCAATCAATACAGGGACGGAGCCCCATGTACTTCTTCTTGATGAAGATGCTTGCTGAAGCAGGGTAGGTGGTGTGGCGGATGTGTCCCTGCTCCAGCGTTTTCTTTTTGTATGTCCCCATAGTATCTGGTATGAAGTCAATGGCACAGTCCCAAGAATGGTGAGGAAGGGGACACCTGGTATTCTCATTGGAAAACACCCCGCTTAATTCCATGTACCTGATGGGATGTTGGCTGGGAGGGCACCCTTCGGGCTAGCCCCACACATGATGATTAAGCAGGTCATCCTGCTTGACCATTACACACCTGGGACAATCCAGGGATCTTCCGCTTGCTCCAGGCGATGTTGGGGTTGTGTTTCTTTAGTCACAGAAGACAATGCATGATAGGGTTTATGGACGACATCGACGCCATTAACTCCAATCTCTATCGATGGCAGCCAGATCGGCTGACTAAAGCCTGGATGGGCATCGAGGACCTCAAACGACGAAGTTCGCAGTCCCCTGCGCAAAGCAGTCTGTAGAGCCAGCTCATTCCAGCCACTGGACCCTGCCACCATCTGAAACGACAGCGCATACTTAGAGGACGTATTCATTCCCTGCCTAAGGCACATAAGCTGCTTGTCCCCATCCCGCCCCTCTGCTGAATGGTCAAACCCAGCTCGGAACAGAGTGATGAATTGGGAAAATACCTCAATTCCCCAGACCTGCCACCCCATAGCGCAGTTGCCCATTAGTTAAGAGTGTGATTATCATGGTCACCTTCTCATGATCTCTGTAAGGCTCATCTCCAAAGTAAAATTGACACTGGAGAAAGAAACCACGACAACCTTCTAGATTACCATCGTATTTCTCAGGCAAGGTTTTTCAGAGTTCTCTTACGAGGACGTGGCTAGATTCTACGCGGTGAATGACAGGAGGTGCAGCGGCAACGACTGGCTCAATAGGGCTCTCAGCTCCCTGTCGTGTTGCCTTGCGTGACATCACCTCGCCGAGCGCTGTGAGTCTATCCTTCCATGGTGCGAAGCCTACCCTCTACCCTCCCTGTGCCCACCCTGACTCATCTCAACCTGGGTAGAGCAGGGAAAATGAAAAGAAAAAACGAAAACAAACAGTTCAAATGTATTTATTTTTTTAAGTTTCCCAGTGTGAGACAGGTTTTTCTATGAGGTGGGAGGGAACCGAGCGTGCAAAAATTAACAGAACAAAACGGAGGATCAACGGTAAACGAAGGATCTTCTTTGAATAAAACAGGCAAAAATGCAGCACCACATGGTCAAACAAACAGACACAATAACCTGTGAGGTGTGAGTGACAAACAAGGAACCTAAATAACCACGTAATGACTAATGAAGTGCAGGTGTGTGTGTGAGGATGCATTTGCCATCGCCTCCAGCCGGCAGTTAGTATGCCGGCGAGGTGGAACGCCGGAGAGGGAGGGAGCACGCAGCACCACATGAAGCAACCATCACACAAACTAATGTAAATCACCTGATATGAAAGCATGTATTCTTGTCTTTTACCTTAATGACGTTACCTCTGAGCTGCCATAATTACTTTTTGAATGAGAAACTTCTTGATTGGTGCACCCTTGTGTTATCTGTGTAACTCCAATGGCTATCCTACAACCAGATTACACTCTGGCAAAGATCAGTCAATTCTGCGTGTGTGTCTGAAAGCGGTGCTTACTTTCCTTCTACTCTTCGTATTGGCATGGAAAATGATAAAGAAATCTATAGTTTTAACTTTCTCTGATAATATTGCTAAATTCTGAAGATAAAAACAGTTTTGCAATTACAGTTGTGCTCAAAAGTTTGCATACCCTTGGAGAATTGGTAATATGTGACAGAATTCCTAAATGGGGGCTTTGAGTTTTGCTTTTTATTACATTTTCTAAAGGTCCAGATTCTGAGCTTTGTAATGTTATATAAAACAGTTTGATTCAATTATGGGAAAGATATGCTGCTTTAAATGTTCGTCTGCTGTACTTAATTCTGAGAAAAAAGCCCCAAAATTCAAACTTTACAAACAGCTGGTCTTTGTTTACACCCAATTCAGCGTAGGTTACACCCTCTTAGGCCTTTACCCCACTCAGCTCCTTAAGTATTCAAATCGGGACACTCTGGGCCTTGTGCTAAACTGGTCTGATTAGTCTCTAATAAACACATACTATATCTAACCAAATACAATTTACCTTTTTTTCACATGCACTTGATACATCAGCTCTGAACAGTACAGTGAAAGGTAAAGTAGCTTAGCAGCAGGATTCAATAAATAAATAGTAGCAGCAATGTAAGTGCAGATAGTCTAAGTGCAGGCCGCTGAAGTATTATAGGGTTATAGATCAGGCATAATCACATAAACCTGGATGAATGACCGGTCAATCGGGTAGCTTATCAAACTAATAAACCTGGATGAATCAAACTAAGTGACGTGCTCAGTTTTCTGAAGGTTATGCAAACAATGGCTAAGCATAATCACACACAAGCTAGAAACTAGGAAATGTTAGCTAGCTGGTAAGTTAATGATGTTACCTAACTAGCTATCGTTAACAGTAACGTCAGTAGCTGTAGCTAGATAACTAGTAATACACATAGTCATTCTATCCACTGGCCATCACTCTGATGAACAGTCATCTTCAGTCACTTAGTGCCAGGCATTATAACCACCCAGTAACTATGACCCTAACATCCACCTGACTACTACTTATTTCTTTAAAAAAATTGTCATCCTTTAATTCCGTGTTGTTCCTACTGTATATACAGTATACTGAATGTATTCTAGCCACAGGCCATCACTCTGATGAACAGTCATCTTCAGTTACTTAGTGCCAGGCACAATCCCTGTATAACCACCCAGTAACTATGACCCTAACATCCACCTGTTTGCTACTTATTTCTTTAAAAAAATGGTCATCCTGTAATTCTGTGTTGTTCATACTGTATATACAGTATACTGTACGTATCATATCCACCGACCTCCACTAAAATAAATGTATTCATTCCAGCATTGTTTGCACTCTGCTATATATATATAGATCACATCCACTGTCATTAAGTAAATACTAATACCTTCACAATAATATGTATTTCTTGCACCCTTTATACCCTGCTCATTGCATTACTGTCTCTCTAGTCTTACTATGTTGTTGTTTATTTTGTGTATTTATGTGTACTGTATATTTCAGTCGGTGACTATTTTTGAGTGTCCTTTGTTTAAGTCTTTTATGAGTATGCACATCGTGAGTCTTTAAAATCCAGAGTCAAATTCCTCGTATGTGTACAAATACCTGGCGAATAAAGCTGATTCTGATGTCTTCGACAATTTTTAGAAAAGGAATTACTGTAGCTAGTTAGCAAATGTAACACTTACCAGTATACATGAAGGAATGTTTTGCACTGAAAAATCTTATATCCTCTGATTACATACAAAGTCCTTTGTTGTTTGCATTCAGTCTGTTGACCTTGTTTACAACACATTTTTTATCTACCTTTCATACTCAAGGCGTTTAATAATACAAGATTCTATGCATATTTCATTGTCACTATCATAACTTCCATGGTTGTCCATTTCTTTCAAATGTAATCCATGGACAGTTGTTTTATACAAGAGGAGCTAGCGTTCTTGTAAAATTCCAGGTCATGCAAAGTCTTTGGTCGTCTTGCATGGACTTCATCTTTGAGATCTCCGCAGAGTGGCTCAGTGATATTAAGGTCAGGAGACTGTGATGGCCAATGCTTAAGGTCATTGTTGTACTGGAAAGTCCAAGAGCATCCCATGTGCAGCTTTTGCGCAGAAGAATGCAAATTGTTTGCCAGTATTTTCTGACAACATGCTGCATTAATCTTGACATGAATTTTCACAAGATTCCTTGTGCCTTTAGAGCTTACACACCCTCAAAACATCAGTGAGCCACCGCTATGCTTCCCAATGTGGATGTTTGACTAACTATCCAAACATAGCGCTTATGGTTTTGACCATAATGCTCTGTTTTGGTCTTGTCACTCCAAATTAAAGTGTGCCAAAAGTTGTGAGATGTGCCACGGTGTTGTCAGGCATTTTATAACTGGGGTTTTTGTGGCATTGGCACAGTAAAGGCTTTTTTCGGGAAACTCGACCATGCAGCTTATTTTTTTCAACTATTATCGTATTGTGGTCCTTTTTCAAGAGCAGCCTTAATTTCTCCTGAGATAATCAGCGTGTTTTTCTTTGTATCATGAACATTTATACTGGAAGTTTTGGCTGAAATCTTTCTTGGTATACCTGAACTTGGCTTGGTATCAAGAGTTGAATTTTCCACTTCTTAGTAAGTGATTGAACAGTACTGACTGGCATTTGCAAGCATTGGATATCTTTTTTTTATCCTTATCCATCTTTGTAAAGTTCCATTGCTTTTTAACACAGGTCTTTTGACAGTCATTTTCTGCTCCCCAAGGCTCAGTATCTAGCCTGCTCAGTGCATCCATGTGAGAGCTAACAAACCCGTTGACTATTTATACAGACATTAAATGTAATTCAAAAAGAGAGAAGTGTTGGAAATTCACCTTAAATTGCCATTTTCACCTGTGTGTGTCACCATGTGTGTCTGTAACATGGCCAAACAATCAAGGGTATGTAAACTTTTGATCAGGGCCATTTGGGTGATTTCTTTTATCATTATGATTTGAAAAGGAGACAAACAACTATGTGATAATAAATGGCTTTAAATGATCACCATCCTTAAATAAAATATCATTTTGCATGATCGGTCATGTTTTCAAAATCAATACCAAGATTTCCCAATTTTTGCCCGGGGAATGCCAAAATTATGAGCACTGTACTTAGTTTGCAAATAAGGTTATTCAGATTTTCATTTGATTCTTCTGAAAATAATATTGATCCTACACTCAACAAATTACTTGAATCTAACCTTTAACTGAGAGGAAATTGTTCAAAGAAAATTAACATTGTCATCAAGAATTAAAAAAAGATGTCTCCAAAAACACGAGTGCCCGAATCACTGTAACCTCCGGAAAATCGAAGTTCATCTGATTCTTCCTGACTTAATGCCACAATGTAACATTTGTGTGAAGTGTTTATCATTATTTTCCTGACATTCCCTTGTGTAATATTTAAAAAACACCCTGTTGAATACAAAATATATAACCAATTTACAGACAAATAGATTTCTGTTTAATTGTTACATGTTTCCTTTTCCCCCAGAATTGTTAGGTTCATTCTATCAAAATTATACATTTTGAACATAAAAACTACTTATTTGATTTTCTTGTGTGATCATTTAAGGTCTGGAACGAAATCTGCAATGCTTTGCTGTATTCACCCTTTAATTCAATTTTGGCTTCTATGAAGAGATTGTGGCCCTACCTCTCAAGTCCAATAGTGAAGTCCAATCAGCATCGCTCCAAAGCCCCCACCAGAAAAAGCTTGTAGGGCGAAACTCAAACCTACACACCTGTCTCCTCATGGGGATGTTTTTGAGTATTAAGGGAGCAACTCGTGGTTAGGGAAAAAGTAGCAGAAGCAATGTGGGACCAGAGAAAGCTGGAAGACGGAGATACAGGAAGACGGCCAGGACATGGTGAGTGCTAGAGCAGCCGCCAAAGCTACGACCACCAGCACCCATTCTACACAAACCCCCACTGGGGAGCTGCCCCAGAATCTTGTCCTTTTTTCCTACTCACCCTTCTATTTCAGTAATAACACCCTCCAGGGCCCTGAACACACCCCCTTTGTTTGTTCTCTGTGTCTCTCCCAGTTATAGGAACACATGCAAAGATATTTTCCCAAAATATAGGATACTACATTAATTAATTCATTATGGGGAAGAAGGAGTAAATCTCAACAAGTAAATCTAAACAAGAGAAATTAGTAACCAGTGTTTATTACAGACAAATGTGGTTGCACTGTCTTCGTATGGCAGTCGTTTTTGAGCATTGTGTAGTAGGGAGAAGTTTAAAATATATCTCATAGGGTAGCTCTTCTCATGAATAGATCTAGATGGAAGGATCTTGTGACAGGTTCTAGCTGATGGCTCTCACTCCTATGAAAATCCACAGACATACATTAATTGAGGCAACTATAGGATGAACGTGAAATACAGTTTGATATCGGAAATGTATGTAGGTTTCCTATGTCCCATCCTACTGGAGATATGTACACAGTGCAGAGGGGCTCAGACGATGAATGCAAAAACATTTCTGAGATTTTTGTTTCCTACAGGAAGTTCAGAGCTGAGAGAGAACATTACAAATGACAAGGGCACGCAACCAACAGAAAGAACCCAGTGTTTCTGAAGACAGCCATTTCGTTAGTTATTCCCCACCCACTAAAGATTAAACCAAATGGACATAATACTGTGTCTCTGCAATCTGTAAAAAGCATGGGTGGAAGATAGCTTGTTCCTTATTGGAGACAGGAAGTTAGAGAAACTTTATACATAAAAACATTGTGAAGCTATCAGGCTAGAGGCACTCACCATTCACGCTTGGCTCGAATTTTCCTGCAACTTCAATACAGAAAAGTTAAAGTGACCTTGAATGATGTCTGGGTCAATCAAGAGAGAGTTGATATTGAAACCGTGCTGAAAGTTCCTGGTGAGCTGATTCAAAATGAGCTCATGAGTGACGGAGTGCATCTTGCATACTTACTAGGAGACAACAACGATCATGAACTCTGTTTTGATTGTCTGATAGTATCAGTCTGAGTGGTGAAACTGACCTTGATTGCAAAAGTGATGGTCAGTTCAAGGACCAGTGTCCATGAACCAGAGGAAACATGCATCCTTGTTTCACTTGATGAAGAAACACTGACTATATCCAAGCTACTACACACATTCAAGGAGCTAGGGTCTGATGGTATCACAAGTTAGGAACCAAAGGAATAGGAGGCTCTGCACTGGTTTTGGTGAACAACAGTCATTGGCAGAAGCAGCAAAGACCGAAGGTCTAAAGAAAAGACATGATGGATGTCATAAAGTAGAGCAGAATCAACAAAATACCTTTTAAGCGCAGAAAAAAAACAGCAGGATGTTTCACCCTAGTTCAGTGTTGTCCCTCACAATAAAATTGCACTGCCATGCATGGAGCTAATGGGGTTGTGATTGGAGCGAGAGAAGAAAACTCATACTAAAAATGGATCAACACTTATCAAATTGTGCACGGACATTTTGTCCTTCAATCCAAAATTGAAACAGTAAGCCTCAAACATAATGACACAGATCGGATATGTCTTACAAACAAGCGTTAGGTTCAGATCTTGACACATAATTCACTATGTTGGAACGGACACAGCGTCCTGACAGCACCAGACCATGATGACATATTTTCAGACAAAATGAACATAGAACTCACCAGGTCACTGTACAGGTTTACTGATTAATGAAAATGTATTTGATCAAAGTAATACAACAGCAGAGCATGTCATTCAGAGAGCTGCCTGGGTTTGACCCAGATAACACAAATACTGCTACATTATTTTGCTCACTAGGCACACCAGTGCCAGGTAAGGTACACCATGCCAGGTAAGCCTGTGGCGCACCAAGTTCCATGGAGACCGTGCACCGGAAGAAGTCTGGAACATTCCATGCCATACAGCGAAACCCGATGGGGAGCATGGAGGGTTTGGAATGTTTTGGAAGGCACAGTGGAGACAAGTTCAATTTCTGCATCCACCCCTATTGGGGAACAATGTGTTGCTATTTCAGAGGGAGATAACATGCAACCTGTGGGAGAGAATGGAGACACAGTGATACTGAAACTGTGCATGCCTTTGTTTTTTGTTTTATTGTCAGAGGCATTTGAGTCGAGCCACGACCCCAGACCGGTGGGACCAAAGGCAGAGCAAGTCAAGCTTTAAGCACTTTCTGTCAATAACCGCCTTCGGGCAACGCCCCAAGCTCGCCTTTGTTCTATGCTCCTGACTTCCTACAATTACCATTATGAGAATGCAATGCATTTTGAAGAGACTCTCTAGTACAAATCAAAGACATACTGGATCTTGCATGCTAGACAGCTAGTCAAAAGACCCATAGAAAATGCGATGAACTTCTATAGATTCAGGGTAACACATGGACATCAGGTCACTGCATGTTTACTAAAAGACAGAGATCCTGAATTGCCACCATTCAAAGTCAAAGTTGCTTTTTTGTGAATTTTGCAGAACAGCTCTTTAACTTAATGTGAAAAGGTTCTGTGAAAAATTGCTGTTCATTTGTGCTGTAACCAAGCAGTGCACTTTGGAACTGGTCTTAGATCAGTCACCAGAGACATTCCTGTTTCATTCCAGCTCTGAAAAGATCCATCTCAAGAAGAGGATTATGCAAAGTGATCTAAGCTGATCAGGACATGACGGAGCTGGGGAAAGCAATCCCAAACTCTTGGGAGTTGTTCTTAGAAAGGGGGCATCACCTAGAGGTTTGTCACAGAGTGAGTAGCCTGGTGGAACAGATTCTGGGAGAGAGTCGTCAGATCAGTAAAAACCTGCCTGAAAAGGGTTATTGGGAGAGATGTGCCCAGTCCTGACAGAGACTGAAGATATATTAAATTCTAGGCCTATGATCTCTGAGCACTATGAAGCGTATGAAACACAACCCCTGACACCAGCACACATCCTTGGGGTAGAAGACTAACCCTACTGCCTCCTATGCTATTTCCGTTTGAAACTCAGCACCATAAGCCAAAATGACATGCATATGAAAGTGCAGGCATAGACTCCTTACCAGCTCCTGGAACAGCTGCTGAACAGGCTACTTGTTGGATTTTAATGCCAGCATATATAACTTATAACTATCATAAACCAAGCATGCAAGAAAAATAACCTGTGTCCTATCCCACAATATGTGATGGGTCTAATCGCCTACACAAGAAATAACTTGCAATATTGGTTGTAACCAGATTCATGTAATTATATATACTATATATAACTCTGGTAGTGTCCATCAACATGTCACTGTGAGTTTAATGGGGAGAGTTTGCACTGCAAGCTGGCATCACAAAAACACAGGACAGAGTATGACCTTCACTTCAATCTGAACGCATGCTGTACTTAGCTTACGTAACGAGAGAGAAGTGGCAAGATAGAGCATCCAATAACAGGTTAAGATGACAGCTAAAAAAGATTTATTGTAGTGGCACAAATATGTAAAACCTCAACAATAACGTCCAAAGTTATGCACAAAACAAACAAACAACTAACAATCACTACGATAGAAAAGCAAAATTATGCTAAACATTCTCCTATTCCACAACTCCTGCAGTCAGGTTTAAAATCAGGCTGAAGTTTATCTTTAGTAGTGAAGGAATCAAAAACTTTTAAATCTATGTCTATTTACACATTCACTGTTTATTATATATATGCCTATGTAGTTAGTTTGTGTCCTAGTAGGTTGTCATTGGAATTTTTATGGTTAACAGATGTTTCTGTAAGGAACGAATGCAGAGGTAAAAGGGTTGCTTTTATTTGTCTAGTTTGCATGATCCTTGAGATTACATCCCTGTGTCATAGGAAGAAACCCAAGGATTGATAAGGGGTCTATTCTTCAGGAATGGTTTTGTTTTCCTTAGGTCAGTTAACCTAAGGGACCCCCACTACTTGAGTTTTAGGATATAACCAGAGTGAGGGATTGAAGAAGCTCTCTTGCATTTACCTTTCCTCCTGTCTGCATCTTCAATCTTTCTATCTTTGATATTCATATTGTAACTGTAATACTCTCTTTATATATTAAATTCCTTTGTTGCATTAATTCATTGACTATATGGAATTAATCTAAAACGAGTCCAAATCCAGTTGCACCATTAGCATACAATAAGTAGCTAAGCTGTACTCATCTCAATCATTGGGCTCATCGCATCATTATCACCTTATGTCTTATGTATGTCTCAGCTGTGTGACATATGTAATACTTTTTTTGCACCCGGTATGTCTGTATAGGGCTTCCCATCCAGCGCACACATGTAAGAATTTGAAATCTTTATTAACTTTGTTGTTGGCAAAATGTTATGTTATTCGCCTTGATGCATTCTTGACTAGGCTAATAGCTACTACAAAAAAAATCCAATGTTGTGCTTATCCACTGCACACAGTTGTGTGCTTTTACAACAATAACAATAGGGGGATTTTACAACAGGTACAACAAGTAGGTTTACGTCCATACATTGTGTGTATAGCTCCCTGTTGTCACTAATTGCTGATGTTTTCCTCCAAAGCGTAAAGCCAGTGACAATGAGATACAGTAGCTGTAAAATTATATCCCCCTTCGGGCAACTCCACTGCTTGCCATAAAGTAAATAAATGCACAAGAGATAAAGAGTTTGATCATACAATGCATATCAACTTTAGTAGGATGACATTTGGGTGTACAAATGTACAGCCCATGCAATATATTAGTATACCGTAAAATGTAACATATATAGCACCTTTGAAAAAATCTCTAAACACTTTTCAACCGCTAAAAACAAACAAGAAATATACTAAGACGGGCCAGAGAACAAAGGGAAAGACTTTTAATGCTGCATCCTCTGAAGATAAGGAGAGCGAGTAAATAGCTGGAGCCGAGAAAGGTCATCAGAAGATGATAGATTATGATGATGGTGTCTGCTGATGATCTTGGAGAGGGCAAGTCTGGGAAACAGGCTGATCTTAAAGCCGTTGGATGTCTCTTTTGTGAGGCATGCACCTGGATAATGCCTCAGCAGCTCTGGATACCAGAAAACTCAACACACAAAGTTAAGGTTAGTATCCAGTTCAGCTCACTTCGTCACAAAGTCCTTTTCTCTTTGTCTCTTAAGCCAAAGACAACTCCTCCAATAATGTTCCTAAAAGAACAGGAACAGGCAGCCAAGTTAAATAACTGGTGCTGTGTCCAAGAGCATTAGATATAACTAACCATGCCAACTTGTTAACCTGTCAGTTGCTGCTACTAATGTGCCATAAGGAAGAGTTCACAACCTACTGTAACAACAGCAACTTCTTTTTATTACTATTTGGCCATAGCAGTGTGTTTATTTGCAGACTTTAAGTTGGTCCTTATTAAACTGAGTCTTGATTATCAAGTTGATAGTTGCATTTTAAACCTTGCCAACACACTCAGACAATTGAAATGAAACACTGCATTTCAAAAGGGAAGTGGAAATGTTTAGGGGGTGGCAATAAAATCTAGCCTCCTAGGTGAGTCCCAACGTTTTTTTTTCGGATTTCAGCAAAAAGGTTTACAAATGTACAGTACTTACACAATGATTTCAAACTATCAAAACAACAGGAAAACGTAATTGACACAGCTGTTATCGACTTGTGTTTTGAGCAGGGGTTGCTGATAATGGTTGATTGCGTGGTGGAATTAAGCAGACATTGAACACACAGGCCAACGGAGCCCATCCGCAACAGTGACGCTGGTCAGCTTTGAGCGTGGATGGGTGACGCTTGTCCATCAGCCAAAATGATGTGTCCTGCAGCACGACACCATTGCACAAACTCTAATTTTGACAACTAGCTGTCCATGTAAATTAATCATCAGTCTATTTGTAGACTGCTTTTATGACAGTTATTGAAATAGTAATTCAAAACACATTTGAAAAAAACTAATTAAATTAGTAGGACCAGCACTGTAAACAGAGGAATTAGTAGGACCTGCACTGCAAACAAAGGTTTTGATAGGAGTAGGATATTCTATGTTAACTTCTTTTCACTGTCAATACACAAAACACCCATTACCTACTGAACTATCCAGAAACCAAGAATCAAGATCCTACATTGTGGAGTGGTCATCAACTGTTTCTCTGGCTGTAAGTACAGCTTTTTAGTAATGCACTAAGTTCTAAGAAATTATTCACATAATTCTACTAAGCAAACATACATTAAATGATTTATTTAAGAAGCTAATGAATCAGGTAATTCAACATTTCGATGTTCATGCTAAGGACCAACGTGGACAAATTTCTATAGAAGGGACTCTGGATTCCCATACAATATATTAGATTTCTCTTACTGGATTTTCATAGAAACACATAATCTCTGAGTACTACAGAACTGTGGGGACGACACCACTGCAAACACGCACAATGGGACTCTGCCAGCTAATAAACCATGCCAACAAAGCCAATTTAGTTGCTCATAGCTTGCTTCATTGCTCATAGCTTGCTTCATTTCATTACTTCAATTAGAATGTAATAGGATGTGTTCAAATTAGAAAACCACAAAAAATAATATGGTTTAATGCTTCAGACTTTTCCCTTCCGGTTCTTTCTTTGGAGGAACAAAGGAACATGTTTGCCACCTATTGGTCTGGAGAGTTACATTATTCTCAGAGAGGTGCAGAAAGTGTTCTGTTCAAACTGTGGCATATGGACATGTTAGAAACGTTGTCCAATTCTCTGGGAAGCCGTGCAACGCAGTCTCCTGCCAGGACAATTTATCCAATCGGGCCACAGAGTTGTTTTAGCTGAACACAACAGAATTTTATATGAAAGTTCACACACTTGTTAGTTATTATATTAAACTGTGTATTTACTCTGAAATGTGGTCTTGTATACAATGGAACATACAAAACACATCATGAAAAACATTTTGATCATGGGTGAACATTGTTGGTGTTAATGACAGGACATAGAGATGTTTTGGTGAGTTCTTTCTTTTCTGGAACATTTTATTCTGAAACAACAGTGCATTCAACAAGTCTAATGCAAGTTGCTGTTCAATGCCCACAGGAAAAAGAACCACAAACACACAAAGCTGTTTATGACACATTTAGATGACATCACACTGTCTCTCAGGCAAGAAACTCCCACTGGGATGGAGCCATCCCATGTGAGCTAGTAGTGCCCAGTTTGTAAATTATTTGTTCTTTTTGAATGATGCCCAGATGTTTGACTTTTTATCTTTCTACAACCAAAACAGTCCAGGCTGAACACCTGGGGAATTAATTGCTTCAATTGAGGAAATCACTTTCTTGGTAGTCAAATATTACTCCAATCATCGTTCACAATGTAGTCCAGTCATGGTTCCTTCTGACCTAATTTCCGAGCCATCAAATACAATCATATTTGGATGTCTATCATCTGTAATTCTCAGTCACAAATGATAAGGCCCCTATGGTGAATGAATGTCCTGTTAAAACATTTTGAGTGTTTATTAATTGTTCGCCAGTAGGGAGTCCTTTGTGCCTATCTATTGATGATATGATCAGCACTAGCATGAGCTAAATTGAAGCCTATGCCAACAGAGTGCACAGTGGTGTCTACTTAATGACAGAGAACTACTGAAGCTGCAGTGGCGGCAAATGTGTTTGGCAAACAGACATGCAAACAGACATACATTTGTAACTGGGGTTTCTCGCCTCTCAAAATTCCCTGTTATCCGATTGTCATCATTAAAGTAGTATGTGAGATATTTCCTAGATAGTACTAACATGCTAAGCATGGCCAGCCAGAGTTTGCACGTTTTTATTCTCATCTATATATGTATAGATTAGCAATTTTAACGATTCAGTGTAGGCTATACAACCATGCTATTTGCCTCATTTTTGCCATTGGTTTTAAATTGTGTTTAGATATTGGTTTTATTTGGACATTGGATATGTTTGACTCAGTATTCCAGCAGCTTGGGATTAAAATGTTCAAAAGAATTATACTGTAGACTTTCAGCTTCAGTTTGATAAATGTTCTTATGAAATGGGTAAACCATTAGAAACAAGGCATCAGTAAATAATATGTGACCGAAATAATAAGTGTACTATAAATATAATGTCCTGTCTAGGTCGCTTCAGACCACTAAATTTTTTTCCACATTTCAGTGTCAAACTTCT
Organism: Esox niger; assembly: GCA_016801105.1. Classification (NCBI taxonomy): domain Eukaryota; kingdom Metazoa; phylum Chordata; class Actinopteri; order Esociformes; family Esocidae; genus Esox; species Esox niger. Next base: position 1,692 of record JACXGJ010000239.1, on the reverse strand, counting down.
TTGACAGTACTTTTTGAGTAACATCTATTTTTGTCACCCTCAACCAACACAGGCTGGTTTTATGCAGAGCTCTTGATATGCGCTGAACCATTACTTGAGTCCCAGTCACTGAACATTGTTGCGCCTACAAAGGGACTGTTGACCTACACACCAATCAGCCTTAACATTATGACCACTGAATATTCTGAACATTGTCCTCAAATTTGATGTGTTAGAAGCAGGAAATATGGGCGAGTGTAAGGATCTGAGCAACTTTGACAAGGGCCACATTGTGATGACTAGACGACTGGGTCAGAGCATCTCCAAAACTGCAGCCCTCCCAGTCTGCAGTGGTCAGTACCTATCAAAAGTGGTCCAAGGAAGAAAAGCGGCAAATCGGCGACAGGGTCATGGGCGGACAAACTCAATGATGCATGTGGGGGGCGAAAGCTGGCCCGTGTGGTCCGGTCCAACAGACGAGCTACTGTAGCTCAAATTGCTGAAAAAGTTAAGACTGTTATTGATAGAAGAGTGTCAGAACACGCAGTGCATTGCAGTTTGTTGTGGATGGGGCTGCGTAGCCACAGACATGTCATGGTGCTCATGCTGACCCCTGTCCTACAGTGTGCCTACAATGGGCACGTGAGCATCAGAACTAAACCATGGAGCAATGGAAGAAGGTGGCCTGGTCTGATGAATCAAAAATGTTTTACATCAAATTTTCTTTTACAAGGCCGGGTGCGTGTGCGTCGCTTACCTGGATAACACATGACACCTGGATGCACTACAGGAAGAAGGCAAGCTGGAGCAGGCAGTGCAATGTTTTGGGCAATGTTCAGCAGGGAAACCTTGGGTCCTGACATTCATATTATATTACTTTGACACCTACCACTTACCTGAGCATTGTTGCAGACCATGTGCAGGACATGATGGGTGTATGTCTTCTCCTTGTTTCATTGCCGAGTTTTGAGGGACATTGCGTAAAGACAGAGGAGGGAGTTTCTACTTAAAGAGTAGTGGGCCAGATGCTACAGCAGTGCAATTGCTCATGTCAAGGATTAGGTTATGGTACATTTAGTTTAAGGAAATATAATTTACATGCTAGTGATGTTGGTATTATTATAATTGTTTCTTTTTTGGGTAGGTTTCCCATATATATAAAATATTTTTGTGATATAAGTTTCACAACCCTATGTATAATCTTGTAATGTATTTGTAGAAGGTTTTAGCATGCCGTTAATGGCAGAAGAGTGGGAGAAAAAAAAGTATTTCTTGAATGTGTTCTGACATGGGCTTGACTGGATTGCAATGACAACATTTACCATCAGTTCCTCAATTCTGTCATTATACGTCTACATCCAGTACACTGAGCATCATTTAGTCATCTGTCCAATATGACACACTTGATTACTTATTTAGTTAGTTATAATCACTAGTAGCTAATGATTAATTAGACATATTTCACTAACATATCATTGCCATATGTTTTGTATTATAACATGAGTATCAAAATCAAATCAAATCAAATCAAATTTATTTTATAAAGCCCTTTTTACATCAGCAGTTGTCGCAAAGTGCTTTCACAAAACACCCGACCTTAAAACCCCAAGGAGCAAACAACAGTAGTGTTGAACTTCAGTGGCTAGGAAAAACTCCCTATGAGAGCCGAAATTTAGGAAGAAACCTAGACAGGAACCAGGCTCCGAGGGGTGA